>CAMOHE010054144.1:48195-86427 GCA_946598075.1 Artocarpus hirsutus | reverse complement strand
CCCTTCTCGTTAAGGCATCGGCAACAGAAACAGAGCTCTGAAACATTTTTGCAAAGCAAAGCACAAACACTGCGTCATTTGCTATTCTTTGGGAAGTTCTTAGAAAATATTTTTCGCCTTGTTTGAGACAAAACTTTTAAAAATATTCCTAATATAATTCTCAAAATATTTTTTTTTTAAAAAAAAATCATTTTTATCAATTTTAAAAACGCTACCATATAATATCAATGTTTGTAACTTGATATAAATCCCACCCCCCAACCCCCCCAAAAAAAAAAAAAAAAAAAAAAAAGAAGAAGAAGAATTTGAGTTGTAACAATGGCGGTAAATAACAGAAACATGGGGGTGTGCGGGCAAGAGGGGATAGAGCAAGCTCTGTCAAGGGACGGAAGCCATTACAGTCTCTCGACAGGAATATTGCCTTCTCTCGGAGCAAGAGCCAGCAATCGCAGAGTCAAGCTCAGAAAGTTCATTATCTCTCCTTATGACCGCCGCTACAGGTTCTTTCTTCAAACTTCCTTTCTGGGTTATTGTGTCGTAGTTTGCTTTGACTTTTGCCGCTTCTGGGTATTTATTTTTATTTTATTATATTGTTTTGGTTTATTGATTGTTGTGTGTTTGTTGGGAAAATAATAATTATAGTTATAATAATAATGGTGATAATCATGTGAACTGCCTTGCTCAAAGCTGAAGAGCGGTAGGCCTTTGTTCTATATTTATGTTTGAGTTCTTTTGTAGTTATTTGATCTTTTATGGTGTTTGGATGATTTGAATACAATATTGGTACTTTTTTTTTTTTTTGGAATATATGCGTGTGGGTGTGTGTTTCTTGTATTTGTTTTTGTGAATCGGTGATTTTGTTCTTTTTAAACCTTAGTTTTCTTGTTTATTTTTTGGGTTTTAATATCTCGTGGGTTTTAAAGACGACACGGAGTCTCTGCTGAGAATCTAATTGTGCTTTATCGTTTTTATTTTCTTCTTTTTTTCTTTTTTTGATTTTTGAGGGTTTTTTTTTTCCTGTTCTTTTTTGTGCTAACTTTTTCTGCCCCCCTTTTTTTCTCTTTTTCTTTTTGGGGTTTCCACCAACTTTCTGGTAGAGCGTCTTTCTTTTTTTCTTTTTCCTTTTTTTTTAACCTGAAAACCAAGTCAGCTGTTTTTAGTAAAATCGTCTGTTCCTAGTATCATCTTCCTGTATATTCCAGAGTTTCTACGCTGAAGCTGAACATCAACACTTGCACAAGTACAATTCGTTCCTCCCTATTCATTTTTTGTTTGATTTGATTGTTTTCCAATGTCATCTCTGCTCTTCCTCCATGTGTTTGACATAAACTCTGATGAATATCGGTATTCAGAGACTAGAATAGTACAATGGTTCCTTTTTTTTTTTCCTATTCATTACATTCAATGATTTACAAGTCAGACAAGAGGGTGTGCCAATCCAAATTGGAGGCCAATAACAAAGTTTCTTGGTTGACTTTCTGGGAAAAAATAATACTCTCTGTATAGTAGCTCTACAATCCTTACCTGCCCGTTTTGTTAATTCTTGACCGAATTGAAGTATGATGATATGATCATATTTTGGTCATGCTCAAAATTAAAAAAACACTAAATTGGTCTCTCTCTCTTTCTGTTTTTTTTTTTTTTTTGGCAGGGCATGGGAAACTTTTCTTGTTGTTCTAGTCATATACACTGCTTGGGTCTCGCCATTTGAGTTCGGATTCCTTACAAAGCCAGAGGGCCCACTAGCCATTACTGACAATGTTGTCAATGCATTCTTTGCTGTGGATATCATTCTTACCTTTTTTGTGGCTTACCTTGACAAAAACACTTATCTACTGGTTGACGAGCCAAAACACATTGCCTGGAAGTACACCAGGTCCTGGTTGGCCTTGGATGTCATTTCCACCACCCCCTCAGAACTTGTCCGGAAAATCACCCCTTCACCGTTCCAGTCATATGGGTTATTCAATATGCTTCGCCTCTGGCGTCTCAGAAGAGTTAGCGGACTATTTTCCAGGTATGAGTGCTGATCATTTGGTTTCAAACTTTAGTTAAAAGTCCTAATAGGTAATTGAATGAATCAGCTTGGTAAATTTGAAATTACAGTGAAGTTGTTCAACCCTTGTTTTATGTTAGTCTAACAAGTTTTTTCGGGCCCATGTGTTGATTTGGCCATTTTTCTTTCTTTACCAGGTTGGAGAAGGACAGACACTATAACTACTTCTGGGTTCGCTGCGCAAAGCTTACATGTGTTAGTTCCTCAATTAATTTTTCTGAATAAATGAAAGTCTTTCAATTTTTCTTGCAATGCACCATAATCTTATAATTTGGATACGTTTTGCAGGTTACCCTTTTCGCTGTTCACTGTGCTGGATGCTTTTATTACTTTATTGCTGCACATTACCACGACCCCAAGAAAACTTGGATTGGAGCATCAATGGAAAACTTCCACGATGAAAGCCTGTGGATCCGATATGTGACTTCAATGTATTGGGCTATCACAACTCTGACGACTGTTGGGTATGGAGACTTGCATCCTGTGAACACAAGGGAGATGATCTTTGATATTTTCTACATGCTTTTCAACCTTGGGTTGACGGCTTACTTGATCGGAAACATGACCAACTTGGTTGTCCATGGCACAAGTAGAACTAGAAGATTTGTGAGTAAATTCACACTCGTCATTTGCCACGCATGGATTTACATCCTAAGATTAGTCATAACATTGTGTGTTCAATTTTACAGAGGGATACTATACAAGCAGCCTCCAGTTTTGCTCAAAGGAATCAGCTTCCTGTTAGATTGCAAGATCAGATGCTGGCCCATTTGTGTCTGAAGTTCAGAACAGATTCAGAGGGACTCCAGCAACAGGAGACTCTCGATTCGCTTCCTAAAGCCATTCGGTCGAGCGTTTCTCATTACCTCTTTTACGCTCTTGTTGACAAGGTCTACTTGTTTCGTGGTGTTTCAAACGACTTGCTTTTTCAGCTGGTAATTCTCAAAACTATCTCAATGCTAAAACACAACCCCCTTTTCCTCCACACTGTTTTAATTTCTTTTTTTCCTATGGCTCTAATAGGTCTCAGAGATGAAAGCTGAATACTTTCCACCAAAAGAAGATGTAATTTTGCAGAATGAAGCACCAACGGATTTCTACATACTTGTCACTGGGGCAGCGGTAATAATTTCAGCAGTCTTTCCATTTCTTTAAAGTCTCCCTATATTCCTGATGATTCAGTAAAACTAATGTTTGAAAAACTTCACAGGATCTAGTAGTTCTCAAAAATGGAGGCGAACAGGCAAGTCTCTATAAATGAAACTTCAAGATTTGTGTTAAATCCTGCTTTCATCGATAACTAACATTGGCCCAACTAATTGCAGGTTGTAGGAGAGGTAAAATCTGGTGAATTATGCGGTGAGATTGGGGTGCTTTGTTACAGGCCGCAGCTATTTACAGTTCGAACCAAACGACTAAGTCAGCTACTCCGGCTGAACCGTACTGCATTCTTGAACATTGTCCAAGCAAATGTAGGAGATGGGACCATAATCATGAATAATCTTCTCCAGGTCTGTGGATTCAATGGAATATTATCTCATTTATATCCATTTGGAAAATTTCTTTCCTATTTAAGAGGCCTTTATTAATCCAGTTGTGCAAGGTTCATGGTTTTTTAAAACCAAGGATTGCTTGTTTTGATTTTGTACTAGTTGACAAAACACAGCAGTTACACCTTGTCTTTTCTTTGTTGGTGGAACAGTATCTGAAGGACCTTAAGGACCCCATTATGGAGGGAGTTTTGTTGGAGACAGAGAACATGCTAGCTCGTGGTCGAATGGACCTACCTCTCAGTCTTTGCTTCGCAGCATTGAGAGGAGACGACTTGTTGTTGCATCAGTTATTGAAAAAGGGCTTGGACGTGAATGAATCGGACAACAGCGGAAGGACCGCCTTGGTATGCAAGTGAAATCATCTTTTGCTTATGTAATTCTGCACATGTTTAGTTTAAGCACATCGAACTATGTGGATAATTATGCTAATTACCTAACATTTGATATTTACATTTTTTTTTTTTTCAATGTGAAACTAGCATCTATCGGCGTCGAAAGGGAGCGAGAACTGTGTGCTGCTTCTTCTGGACTATGGCGCAGATCCTAATGCTAGAGGTACCCTTCTTTTGACTTTACTAAATCTGTTTTCTGGAGTGGGAGCAGTTATGGTTAAATCAAGTTGATAAACTACATTTCAAGTTGATTTGTGCTTTCCTCTGTCAGTTTTTATGAAGCAAAAAATAAAAAAAAAATTAAAATTAAAATTAAAATAAAACAAGAAAAAAGGATACTATATGACTATTAAAGGAAGCTACTTGCAGTTTACGCTACTTACTGGACAAGGAAATAAAGAAATCATATACTATGTAGTAGTAGTCTTTTTCTGTATAAATAATTTTTCCCTCCAATTGAAGGTAAACAATTGCCTTCTGTAAGTGCTTACATGGTCCTTCTTACGTCAACAGCCTCCCCAATCAGAATTTTAATAGTATATGGATTCGTTGATCTAGTCTTCACCAATCCAACCGCCTTTCAAAATTTTAAATAACAAATTAGGATCAACTGACATAATGAAGAGAAATTAGCTTAATGTTTGACTTCCTTAACACTACTTGGTCTTTTATGTCAATGGAAATCTTATCTACAAATCTAACATAGAATTTTGTACCATTTGATTGAGAAAGTTTGCTAAATGGTCAATAATTCTGATGCATAGATGCATAGTTGTTTATTGGAAGTTGTAGCATATGTCATGAAAATCCAAGCATCATACCGCATTCTTTATATTTGTTTTCGTTTTCTTTTGTCGGAAAGAATTCTCTGTCAAATGGTTCTTTTAATTTAAAAGACTAGCCAAAACCCGTGTAATCCATATGTCTCACCTGTTATTGTTCCCCTTTCTCATATATCTTTCCAATTTTTTTGTCTTCAATGGCAAAGAAATGTTAAAGTAGTGCCTCTTTTTACAATTTTCGCATTCTTGTAACCATGTTATTCATCATTAGCTACATTTCTTTTATTTAAAAATATATCTTATCTCTGAAATTGAAATGAGCTTCTGAAATTATGCTTAAAATGTAAACTGATCTGAAGCAGATGATATAATATATATATATATATATATATATATGCGTACATACGTACATGGTAGTCATGCATGTGCAAGCCCCATCTCATCATAACTTACAAAATGAAACCGTGTTATGTGACGGTGTCAATAATAAATAATATAAGCTACAAATAGAAATAAAATATGTAAGCATGAAGTAATATGTCATCCTTTATCATGCAAGTTTGGAAGTTGACTTTTTTGGGATCTACCATCTCCGCCCTCCTACGTGAAACATAATCACAGGGGTGAAGTGGACTATAATAATTATAAATAAAAAAAGAAAGAAAAAGAGGTATTAGGGTTTAGTTTTTCATTTAAAACAAACTTGTGGCGATCTTTTGTCTGTAATATAGAATGGCAATTGGCATGCGTGGAAGGGTTTCCTATTTAATATGGTCTAGTTACATAGCTGGATTTTTGCTAATTATAGTTAAACACAGAAAAAGCCAAAGTCAAAGCAACCAGGCTTATCTCTACTTGTTTGACTTGATAAAATTATTTGCAAATGTAGAAACTTTTCTCACGATCTGTTTATGTTTAGGGATCATACGTTAATCTCACCTTCTCTAACATGGACCACCCTTCTTATCATCCTTTGATTATCTTCTTGCAACCACATAACTATAATTATTCTATTTTCTCAACTCTAATTTAAAACTCTAGAAGGAAAACATAAACATTCCATTGTCAACTCTTTCTAGTTTCTCATAAGTCATAGGTAGTGCAGCTAAATACATTTTCTTATTTTGTCCCACTAATGCTATTATTATTATTAATAAATTTATTGATTTTGTTTATTGTATTTTTCAGACTCTGATGGAAATGTACCAATATGGGAGGCAATATTAGGAGGCCATGGCACGGTGGCCAAGCTGTTGCTAGACAATGGTGCTGTTTTGGGCACAGGTGACGTGGGACGTTTTGCATGCATTGCAGCTGAGCAAAACAACTTGGACTTGCTCAAGGAGATAGTCCGCTATGGGGGTGACGTCACATCTCCAACAAGCAATGGCAACACTGCCCTCCACGTGGCAGTTTCCGAGGACAACATTGAGATTGTCAAGTACCTCTTGGATCAAGGTGCTGACATTGACAAACCAGACCTCCATGGTTGGACCCCAAGTGCACTGGCTGACCAACAAGGCCATGAAGAGATTAAAGCCCTTTTTCAGTCCAACAAAGACAAGCCCAAAACTCAGTCCATAATTGCTGTTCCTGAGAACGTTCGCTACCTTGGGAGGTTCACTAGTGAGCCTGCCATTTGGCCCGTGTCTCAAGAAGGCTCGTTTTCAGGCCCAGATAACTCATTGGGCCAAAACCGCCCAAGGCGCAGGACCAATAACTTCCACAATTCACTGTTTGGCATGATGTCAGCTGCTAACACCGGAGAGAGAGACACTTTGTTCTCTATTAGCAAGACAAGAAGTCCAAGGGAAAAAGGGACTAAGATTAACCCTGCTAGAGTCGCAATTAGTTGCCCTGAAAAGGGTGAAATTAAAGGGAAGCTTGTTTTACTTCCTGACAGATTTCAGGACCTGCTTGACTTGGTTGCCAAGAAATTTGGGTTCTTGCCAACCAAAGTGGTAAATAAAGAAGGTGCTGAGATTGACAATATAGAGGTAATTAGAGATGGTGATCATCTGATTTTTGTGAGTGGTGATGAAAATAAGGACCAAGTTAACAACCAAAGTTATACAAAAGAAGCGTAGACAGGATGAAAAATACTCTACAAATCTATGAAGATAAGTCTGGTTCTCTCACAATGAGTGGTCTTCACCTGGTGGGTTTCATCAGACAGGCTCACTCATTGTGAGAGAACTCATTCAATACGGTCAGGTTGTGTTCTCCTTTCTTTGTTGAAGTTTGGGCCACTTGCCAAAATTGTAGAAGTGTTGGGGTGAGCTGCGGTTCAAAATGGGCCTAGCGCCAACGTTTTGTTTTTCTTTTTGTTGGGGGAAGTTGGTTGATTGATCCTTTTGTTCAACTTAAAATCATTCAAAGATGTGATGAGGCAGAAAGATACATGCAAAAAAAAAAAAAAAAAAGTGTTAGAGCAATGTGCAAGGTTATTTGGAAAGAATAATACCAAAAGCTAAGATGAAAGCCAAATGCAACGAGTATATTGCATGTAAAATACTTGATGAAATTCAATGTCATTGACTGATAATGCTATTCTTGTATCCTCTATACTGATGTTCCTCTAATATAAAAGAAATTGAACGGGGAAAACAAAGAGAAAGCAATCATTTCAAATCTGAGTTTGAAGATTTTTCATCCATTATAAATGTTGAGGGTAAGCTCGACACCACCGTCGAAGAGCCAAACTCTAGGTGGTCGGTCCAACAACTTGGCAAAAGGTCGAGGAGCTTATAACCGACTCCGATGACATTGGATGCCAGGTTTGAGGTGTTTTTTAGGGTCCTTGGACCACACCTTATCAAGTTGCCTCCTTAGACTGACTGCCAGCTCGGGTTGGACCTTTACCATGATAAGGTAGTCTGTTACTTGCCCTCACTGGCTAACAAATAGCAAATGACTCACCATCCGATGCAAGTTGATCCGTCGACGAAGGGACATGATACTTGTCGGTTGCCACTTGACATGTCATGATGTGACACTTGAGTTGTGGGCAAAATCCACTTAATACCCGATCCAAGTAGTAGCCTATAAATAGGATGCATTTATTGCATTCTAGGAAGGTAAGCTCCTTCTCACCTAACTGGTTCCCGACCTCTGCCGAACAACCCTTGCCTTGAGAATCGGAGAGCCCTTGTCTTGTTTACTGGCCATTTATTGCCTCCGAAGAGCCCCTCCTCTTGTTGCAGGTCGTCCGGATCAGGCAGAGATGAATAGGAAAGAGCTAAACACCATGTGCTGCTGCACGTGGTGTTGATCCGACGTCGAAACTCGGTAAGCATCAACATTTTGGCACTAGAAGGAGGGCCCCGTGCCTTTCATTCAAGAACATCAACCACAGCTAGCTCAAAGTAGGACGGTGACACGTGGGAATGCCCGGGACAATACTGCCCGACAAGCGGGGTCGAGAGATGCACGAAACTGGCATCATAACCCTGGTAGGTCTAAGGGTCGCCCCCGAACTATCAGGTCCCAATCTAGGGGACAAGGGAGCACGGCTAGGGTCGAACAAGCGTCAAGACCCGATCGTCCAAGATCCAATTCGGGAACTCACCAATGCTGTCTGAATACTGACGTAGCAGCTCACACAACAAGCTCAACGTCAGCCTACACCTGGCCTCCTTCCCCCAGCCATGGTTGACCAAGTTGGAGGTCGAGCAAGATAGGATGTTGGCGACCCTGATAAAGCAGATTATGAACGCTCTCGAGGCTCCACACATGGTGTCTCGGCCAACAACAGGCTCGTCCAAGAAGGTCAGCTTGGTCCCCATGCAGCATGGGTACCGTTACCCCAAGGTTCTCGAGCCTCTGTTTTTGATCGGTTAGGACGCCAAGGAGTACAACAAAACTGACAACTCAGGGCAAGTGACCGTGCCAAGGGCAAAGCACCTTATAGGATCGAACTACCCGAGGATATAAACAGTCGCCAGTTCCAACAACTACAGTGACAAATTGACAAGATTTCGTAACAATCGTTTCAGCTTGGAAGACATAGGCGCCTTGGATCCACTGTTCCCAGACATAATAATGCGGGCCCCTATGCCACCTAAATTCAAGGTCCCGCAGATCAAGTCCTACGATAGGACCACAGATGTCGACGAGCATGTTAAATTGTTCCGAGGACACATGCTCCTTCAGAATGCCAATGACGTGGCAATGTGCAAGGCTTTCTCATTGACCCTCACTGGCCCAGCTTGGCAATGGTTTAGGTGTCTTGAGCCAGCCTCTATTACTTCTTTCCGACAACTTGCCGACACCTTCTCAGCAGCCTTCTCCACCACGAAGACTAGGAGAAAGGAAATCACGTATTTGTACGCCGTTAAGCAAGGGGACGACAACGTCCGAGACTATATCAATATGTTTACCCAAGCAGTTCTTGAGGTCAAACACATCGAAGACAAGACCTTAAAGCACATTTTTGTAGGGGGTCTTCGAGACAAAAAACTTACTTGGTCTTTAGCCTTCGAGCAGCCGAGCACATTTTCACAAATGTTCGGCTACGCTCAGAGGTACGTTGATGCGACGGAGTACATGAAAAGCCACAAAGAGGAGGCCGACTCTAGCGAAACCAAGAAAGAGAAGAAGCAAAAGAAGGCGCCAGAGCAGTCCAATGCCAACCAGAACAAGAAACAAAAGAAGGAGAAGAAAGCTGAGAAGCCGAAAACACCAAATAGGAAGTTTCAAAGCTACACCCCCTAGTAGCAACAATAGACAAGGTGCTCGCCCAAGTGAGCGAAAAAATATGTTGATACCTCTACCCAAGTACAAGGGCAGTAAAATAAAGCGGGATAGACTAGATACTGTGAGTTCCACAAGGATGTGGGACACAATACCCGCGAATGTGTTTAGCTGAAGGACCAGATTGAGAGATTGGTCTGAGAGGGACATTTGAGAGAATTTGTTGAACGGGTTATAACCCCGGGCTCTGCCTCTAGGAGAAATGACCCGTCGAGCCGAGACGGTCAAAGCCGCCCACGTAACGGTGGGAACACCTTAGAACCCCCGAACATTGTTCACATGATTTTCGGAAGGCCTATCACTGGGGACACCTCGAGTGGGCGACGAGCTTACGTCCGAGAAGCTCGGCAGGTCGAACGGGGCGAGTTCATTAATATGTCTAAGCATGTGAACAAGATTTACTGCCAACAAGACACTCCGATCACATTTACTGAGGAGAAGGCGGATAAGCTACACATTGCCAACAACATAATGCAGTGAGTGCTGATTGACAATGGAAGCTCGGTTGACATTCTATTTAAACGAGCTTTCGAAAAACTGAAAATCAACAATGCTACCATAGTCCCGGTTCATACCTCGCTATACAGCTTCATGGGGGAATGCTTCTGAGCAGTTGGAAAGGTCGCCTTGCTGGTGACCTTCAGAGAGGGTACAGCTCGGGCCACTCATATTGTCGACTTTCTGATCGTCGACAAAACCTCTCAATACAATATCATCATTGGCCGTCCGATGTTAAACGCCCTAAAGGCCATAGTCTCCATGTATCACCTGGCAATGAAATTCCCCACAGAGGATGGGGTTGGAGTCATCTGATCATCTCAGAGAGACTCTCGAGCCTGTTACACCAGTGCTGTTCGTGCAGCAACTGCCCGGCAACTCAACGTCTCGGCCATTTACATGGTCAACGAAATGGAACTTCTTGTCGACCAGCAACCGAAGATGTTGTCCGATCTGAATCCCCAACTTCCCGAGGAAGAAGTAAGGCGACTCCGATCGAGGACCTAGTGCCATTTAGCTTAGATCCCGAGCATCCCAAGCGCACTGTCCAACTTGGATCCCAGTTACAAACTGAGATCCGGGCCGACCTAGAGGGGCTGTTTACTGAGTATCGGGATGTGTTTGCGTGGTCACATGAGGACATGCCAGGCATTGATTCGAGCGTCATCTGTCATCGACTCAACGTCGAACCTAACCACAACCCGATGATATAGAAGAAAAGGGCTTTCAATCTGAAAAGATACGCTGCTATAAACGAAGAGGTCCAAAAGCTTTTTAAGGCCGGATTCATCCGAGAAGTCAAATATCCCGAGTGGTTAGCCAATGTTGTTCTGGTCAAGAAGGCCAACAGGAAATGGCGGGTCTGTATAGACTACACCGACCTAAACAAGGCCTGTCTGAAAGACTACTTTTTGCTACCTCGGATAGACCAACTTGTGGATGCGACGGTCGAGCACAAGCTGCTTAGCTTCATGGACGCCTATTTCGGGTATAATCAGATCAGGATGGCCGAGGAAGACCAAGCAAAAACAGCTTTTGTTACTGACCAGGGGCTCTACTGCTACGTGGTAATGCCCTTCGGCCTAAAGAATGCCGGGGCAACCTATCAACGCCTAGTTAACAAGATGTTCGCATGGCTGATCGGTAAAACAATGGAGGTCTACGTGGATGATATGCTGGTTAAATCTGTTAGAGTAAGGGACCACATGACTGATCTCCAAGCAAGTTTTGACATACTCTGGGAATACGGGATGAAACTCAACCCAGCAAAGTGCGTGTTTGGTGTTAGCTCGAGCAAGTTCCTCGGATTCTTGGTTAACCGACGAGGCATTGAGGTAAACCCGGCAAAGGCCCAAGCCGTTATATACATGCACTCACCTCGGACAGTGAAGGGAGGTGCAGAAACTCACCGACATGATAGCAGCTCTCTCTCGATTTGTCTCCCGGGCTACCGACAAGTGCTATCCATTTTTTAAGGCTCTTAAGGGGAGGTTTGAGTAGAGTGGGGAGTGTAAGGAAGCTTTCTAGAATCTAAAAAAATATTTAACTATACCCCCGCTCTTGTCTAAACCTTTGCCCGAAGAAATATTGACTGCCTATTTGGTCATGTCTGAGAAGGCCGTAAGCTCGGTTCTTGTCCGAGAAGAAGACAGAGCCCAAAAGCCGGTCTATTATACAAGTCATGCGTTCCAGGGTGCCGAGGAGAGGTATCCACCACTTGAGAAGCTAGCCTTCGCCTTGGTCACATCTGGTCAGAAGCTGCGACCTTATTTCTAAGGTCATACTATAAAAATCCCAACCAAGTTCCCACTCCGACAGGTTCTTTGGAGCCCGAAGATATCAGGTCGGATGGCTAAGTGGTCGGTGGAACTTGACCAGTATGATGTACACTTTGTGCCAAGGACGGCCATCAAGGCTCAAGCCTTGGCAGACTTCATTATCGAATTTATAAATACCAAGCAAGGCACACCGTTAGCTGAGAAAGCGCCCTTGATGGTGCCAGACACCCCCAGTTACAGCGATAGTCATGCCGCATCCAAACCTGAATGGAAACTCTTTGTGGACTGGTCTTCCCGCTTAGACGGTTCAGGCGCCGGGTTAGTATTGATAAGCCTGGATGGGTATAAAGTAATCTACGCACTTAGATTTAACTTCAAGGCTTCAAACAACAAAGCATAGTACGAGGCACTCTTGGCCGGACTTCGGATTGCCAGAGATCTTGGGGTGGACCGAATCATTATCCACAGTGACTCAATGTTGGTCGTTCAACAAGTAACTGGAGTGTTCTAGGCTTGAACAGAGTCAATGGCTGCATACTTAAAAGAATTCAAACTGCTGCTCGGACAATTTAAGTCCTACTCGTTCAAGTAGATCCCCAGATCGAAAAACTCAAAAGCCGATGCTCTTGCTCGGCTAGCCTCAGGACTCGGTGACAATGATCTAGCTTCAGCCCCTATTGAAAGGCTGTCTGAGCCAAGTATAAACAAAGAAGTGTCGAGTGTAGCCGAAGAACATATGTCCACATTGATGGAACCGATCATCCGATACCTGACCACAGTTGAATTGCCCGACGATAAGGAGGAAGTACGTCGGATTCGCAACAACTCGGCCCGGTATTGGATGATCGATGGAAAATTATATCGACGCGGTTACACCACCCTGTACCTTAAGTGCGTAGGGCCCAAGGAGGCCAAATATGTAATGACAGAGATCCACGAAGGCCTATACGGAAATCATTCTTGGGGGAAGTCTTTGGCCCAAAAATGTCTTCGGCATGGCTACTATTGGCCAACCATGGAACATGATTGCAAGGATTTTGTGTAGAAGTGCGTCAAATGCCAGCAGTTTGCTAGGGTGCCCGGACACCATGCTAAGCCACTAACCTCGGTTACATGGGCATGGCCCTTTACAAGATGGGCCATCAACTTGATTGGGCCCCTTCCGCCAGCCCGATCCCAATTCAAGTATTGTATTATGGCTATTGATCATCTCACCAAGTAGGTAAAAGTAGATCCGTGCACCAATATGATCGAGGCAAAATGTACCAACTTTGTATGGAAAAATATCATCTTTCGGTTTGGAATCCCACACACTATCGTGACTGACAATGCAAAACATTTCGAAGTGGCAAGTCTACTCCTTCTGTGTAAACAGCTCGGCATTAGGAAAGTTTTCTCTTCCTCGAGCTACCCACAGAGCACTAGGTAGGTGGAAGCAGTCAATAAAACAATCAAGGATAACTTGAAGAAAAAGCTTGAGGGCCTCAAGGGAGCATGGCTTGATGAGCTCCCAAAGGTGCTCTAGGCCTATCGAACAACTGCCAAGACTGCTACCGGAGAGACACCTTTCTCACTCGTATATGGAGTGAAGCCGTCATCCCCGACGAGGTGGGATTACCGAGCTTTAGAGTCGAGCATTACGAGGAAATTTGAAATGCCAAGCTCATGATGTCCAAGCTCGACCTATTGGAAGAAAAGAGAAACTGGACAGCAATTCGTAACGTAGCTCGGAATCAAGTTGTTGCTTGGTACTACAACAAACGGGTCCAACCGAGGAGCTTCAAAGTTGAGAATTTGGTACTCAAGAAGGTCATAGTTTCACGGCCTAGGGTGGGAGCATTCGGCCCAAAATGAGATGGACCATACAAGGTCGTAGACATTATTCGGCCAAGAACTTACAGGCTATCCGACATGGACGGTAACTTGCTCGATCATCCTTGGAATGCCGAACCACTCAAAAAATTCTTTTGTTAACCATTGCCAGAAACACTTTTTGACCTCTGGCTATGTTCTTTTGTAACTAGACCTATTAAATAGGACCGAAATGTAAATACAATGTACCAATGAAATGTAAATTCTTACACTTTTCTGCTGAGCAATTCTTTTTTAAGGAATAAATCCTGAAGAGAGGTAATGTAACTCCAACCCGAAGGACTAGGCTATAACTCCCGAACAAGGAGAGCCATCCTACTTAACTGGACTGGGGGGCTGATTAGATATCAGCCGATCATGTCTGTTGCCACACATTCCGCCTGCAATTAAGTTGCCTTAGCATAGTAATTACCCGACCACTATTAGACTTGTACAAGTTTCTTTTGAACTTAAACAAGTCTAGGGGTGTGACAGGGTAATAGGCTATCACACGCCGTTGTGGGCTATCACACGCTATTGTGCTCTACCCAGCAGAGATTTGGGATACCCTGCTCAGATTAATTCACTCACTGCGGAGATTTTAAACTAGACAGTAATGGGATTAAAAAGAGAAGCTCGAAAAACTAAGTTCAGGAATGCCTTTCCTCAGGAGCATCCAACTTAGTCTGGATTCTCTATTCGACTCTGTGCTCGGAGTCTATGTTAACTCGACAAAACGAAGGTTAAAATTGTGTTCCCGAGGATCTCTTCACTAAAATTTAAAAATATCTATCCAAGAATGATCGCACTTGGAAAATAAGAAGTACGCAAGATATAAAATCCGAGAAGCGATGAACTTGGAAAAAGTTTTCATTAAAAAGAAAAAGTGAGGAGGTACAATTAACCGGGCACCTCCCGAGCCTAGGTACAAAAACAAAAACAAAAAATACACATTAAGTATGGGACCCATCCCCAGCATTGTCCTCGTCGTCGCCAACACCTTGCTTATCTGTCATCATCGCCGTCCACTTTGACGACCTCCTCTACTGGCTGCTGAGTTACACCTTGCTCGGGCTCAACTATAAGGGACCAGTCGAAGCCTGCTGCTTCGGGATGCTGCCTGATCAGGTGGTCCTAGAGGTCGGTCATAGGGAAGAGCAATGGGATCTTCTCCTCTTGAATCCTAGCTCCATGATTTTAAACTCTCTCATTTTCTTCAAAAGCTCAAAATATATTATATGAAGTCTTCATAAAGAAAAACAGTGGATGTAGCTCATTTAAGGGTGAACTACTATAAAATCTGCATGTTCAATATTTTCTTTCATCTTTTTATTACATTTACTTCTAGGAACCGTGAGGAATTAGTGAGAATTATTGTTGATCATTCTTCACCATCAACACATTTTTATCAAAACAAAATATCATTGTTCATCCTGACTCAAGTATTGTTTAGAACACCTATCACAAGCTAACCGGATTCACTTTCAAATCCGCTATTAATAAAGTTTATTTGATTATATTTTCAATTATTCTTAGTACCACTGTGCACATAGTATGAACACAATGGGACAACAACTATACGTGCATGAGTAAAATGTTGGCAATATACGTACAATGTACATACATACACAGTTTGAAGCCAAAAAATTCAGTCAAGGGGCTAGTCATGAAGCTAGAAAATTTAAACAGGGGACTAATAACTACAACATATATTTAATCAAAATGAATAATTATTAAATAAAATTATTGTCCCAAATAGATTTTATTGCCTAAAATGTTTCATAATGACTTTATTGTTAGAGCCATTGAAGATGTTTTTCTCTAATAAACACAAATAATCTGTCATTCATCTATTAATCACCTATCAAGGACTATCTTCATTGTTTTACAATAGATCGATCTTTGTTTCCCTTTCAAAATCTATTCTACAATGGTCATTGAATTTCGCCCAAATATTAGACTAAAAAATCAATTTCTTGTACAATAAATAAAGCAAACAAAATAGAATGTCAAACAAAAATAAAAGATATAGAATATTATAAATGAATAAGAATCATATCTAATTGATAATTTTGTTTTGTATCAACTTTTTTTTTTTTTTTTAAGA
This sequence comes from Artocarpus hirsutus, assembly GCA_946598075.1. Lineage (NCBI taxonomy): Eukaryota > Viridiplantae > Streptophyta > Magnoliopsida > Rosales > Moraceae > Artocarpus > Artocarpus hirsutus. The sequence continues at coordinate 70,658 of CAMOHE010054144.1, read as the reverse complement.
TGATCAACATTTTTTTATCTCAAGAATTATTCACTAGAATATAGCACATTTGATTAAAAAAATTGGTATATATGAAAACCTAGTCAAGACATATTTGATAGATAGAGTGTTTAATTGCTTGGAACCAATAATAGTATAAAGCTCAAACATGCTATAATGTAAAGCAAAAAGTAGTTATAGTGTAAAGCTTACACTTGCTACAGTGTAAACTAATTTTTCCAATTCAAAATGGTTTACCAAGCACCTTAAGAATTTATGATATATGCTAAAAAATCTTTAAATATTAAGTAATGTCAAGATGAATATAGTTAAATATGTACACTTGTGAAAAAGATCAATAAATTAGAATATAAGTAAAAATAAATAAATAAAATTGACTTAATAAATAATTCAAGCTATGAATAGGAGGAGAAGTGACACTTGTTGGACTTTGGTTTAAAGTGATACTTTTTTGGTAGGAACATATGCATAAGAGTGCAACTGTGAAAAAGTTGAGGCCCTTGGCCCTTCTTTAGCTTCGTCATTGTACGTACACACATGCATGCATGTGTGTGTGAGAGAGTTGGGAAACATTAAAGGATGATGTGGATTACATGCGAGGCTATGCGTACAATTCTGCTAGCTATAGTATTTGTTACCCACCATTTCCTTATAATTTATACAATATTTCTTACCAACCACTTTTTGGCTTCTTTAGGGTATTTTCTTTTCCTTCTAACGATGTGGCCATGAAAAAAGCTCGTTACAAGTTTAGAAATGAGAAAAACAATGATAAAATAAACCATATGTTGTTCCTCTAAAATGTTTCATATTGTTCCTTTCAAAAAAAAAAAAAAAAAGATTCATGTTGCTAATTCATAATTCTTGTTTCTTGGGAAAGTTAAAAAGACATGTCTTGTAATTTAGAAAACAACCAAAATATCGACATGTAGCCAAATCCATCTTCTGTTCCCGTCAAGGATGATAACATCTATGATATTGTGGATATTTTATTACAATATCCATATTTTAATGTCTTGTCATGGATATTGGGGGAGGATTTTTTTTTTTTTTTTCAAAATGTCCGTAAAATATTCATATTGTCCTAAAATATCCTCAATATTGGTGAATATCCATGAATATCTAGGTTATTTTCAAAAATATTCACAAAATGTTCAAAAATGCTAAAAACAAATTTCTCTTTTTTACACAAAAATCAATTTTGTAGGACTTTTTTTATTATTTTTCATTTTCAATAAAAGGTGACAAATATTTTCAACCTAAAACTAATAAAAAAAGTATTTACTAAGACTTATTGAGTCTTTAAATAATTTTTATTTTTAAAATGAATAGTTCAAAACTTCACCTTCAAAATTTAAAATTTTGGTAAGAGAATTCGTTTTTAGCTTTTTGCTTTTTTCTTTCTTCAAAATATACATTTAGAAGTTATGAATGTATATTTTTCTATGTTCATAACTTATGTTGATGCTTATCTCTTGATTAACACCACATGCGGCTACGAACGATGGTTGGACTACCTTTTCTATTCTTCTCGACTTCTCGGAGTGCACCTGCAAGAAGAGAGAATGCCTCAGAGGTCAAAGGGGATACTGGTATGGTACCAGCTACAGGCTCTACGATGCCCAAGTTAGGTACATGTTTGGCTGAGAGATAGGCTAAGATGAGTGTGAGAGAGTCCACTTACGTTAAAGGTGGAATAAATGCTCCTATTTATAGTATTTGTCATAGACCACGTGTAAGGCAAGTCAGCCCCGTGACCCGAGTGCACCGTACTATTGTGTCAGGGTGGCAAGTTGCTGGTGTCTCAATCCCCTGGAGAAGAGGATCACCTATCCAAGGGTTAGGGTGAAGCCACATGGCGGCCTCACTTGCATTATTTTGCCTTCGCGTGTGGGATTAATATTGTATCTGGTCAGGGCCACCCACCATCCAATCACCGCTTGACCAAGGCATCTAAAATGGTCTACCCTCCCTTCTCGCCAAGTCGTCGGCAATATCAAGGCGATCCGTGGACATGCTCACTGATCGTACGATTAAGAGAAGCCTTATGGTGGAACTTTGTCAAGTAGAGTGTTTGGCAAGCAAAAGGACAGTTCTCGAGCATTACATCGAGCACATCAACAACAACTTCAAATTTTTTCCCAAATAATATATTCAAGAGATTATTCACATTTTCTTCTACAAAGTTTTAAGCTTTATACCATTTAGATATCGATGTTATATACTTCTACTACTTATCTATTAGTCTAAATTACTTTTGTTCCATATACAATATATCTATGAGATTGTTACTCCATCAATTGTACGTTGTTGTTAATAAGTATGTAAAATAATATTAGAATCATAATCAATATGTAATTATGATGATTTTCTTTTGTACTATGAGGTAGAACTCTCGTATTAAACTAAAAATGTATTATTTATGTTATTTACATGGTTCAAAGTAATATTGAGTGTTTTAACATTTTGCAAAGTTATAAAAAAATTTAAATTTTTCTCAAGATATTTGATTTTTCCTGGAATATCTGTTGACGTCGACATTTCTCTCGACTTTATTTGCAAATGAAATCCTCGACACTGGTTTTTTGTTCTTGGTTTAACATGGCAAATATTAATAGTTATAGAATAAAAGTTACCCCATGTTCTATCGAATTAATCAATGGATTCAAACATACTTTCTTGTGCATGCTGTTTAGATATAGACATTCATATATAGATATGGAATAATACATTCGGAAAAAAAGTATAGTTAGGCCAGCAAATACTATAGTGAAGTTTAATACTCACCTATATTACTTTAACTAGTATTGGCTACGTGCGTTGGTAAATTTGTTTTTATCTAATATATATATATATATATATATATATGTATATATATATATATATGGAAAACTAAACATCTTAAATTATTAATATGTTAATAATATTTTAGTATAAAATAATTTTTTATTTATTTATCATTGTTAAAATTAAATAGACAATTATTTGTTTTAGTTCAATTACTATTTTTCTAATTATTTTGTATTAATTTTGGAAAGTAATACATATATTTATATTCATTACTTTATTTATTTATTTGTATTTCTATACCATGCATAATAAATATTATTTCAATACTATTAATATTTATTTATGTTATATTTCATATAAAAAAATGTTATATAATATGACATATTATATTTCACAAATTGAAGTTTACCTAGATAATATAGTGGTTTTTACATGTGTATTAGTAACATATGAAAAGGTTTATTAGATACGAAGTTAAAATAAAACTGATGAGAATTAGAAAATGCACATTTATTTAAAGCTAAAATAAATTATTTTGCATAAATATTCCTTGTTAAATTCCTTCAGTAAAGCAATTATGTTTTAAACAATATTTCATTGTCTTAGTGTAATAATATGTTTAATTATGAGTTTGTAATATATTTTTATATTTAGTAATATTTTCGATGATTTTTAAAATCATTTGCTTATGTAAAATATTAGTTTAATTTGAAATTAATCAAAACTGTAAAAATAATAAGTGGTAATTTTATTTTGAGTCTTAAATTATAGTGTGTTTTAAGTTTGTAAATATGTTCTATAATATTTTTAGAAGTTTTTAAAAATATTTTATAGTCTTAGAAATTATATCTGCGTCAAACCAAATGAGCTCAAAATTTTAAAAAATTATAATTATTTTTATATATTTTTATGTAAAATAAATATTTTAAAATTATTTTAGATATGATATTTGTAAAATAATTAATTTTTTAAATTTTTTATGTTTATATTTGAAATCTGGCCGAAAACGGAGCAAAACCACATCAAAATAGGCAAAATCATACAACAAATGCTTCCAAAATACAAAGAAAATTTGAATTTTAATCAATGCCACGTGGCATCTTAGGCTGTCCGATGAAGCTGCCCAAGCAATCTAGTCCGTTCGTCTTCTTCACGCGTGCCGGGGGTGTCTAACAACGAGCTGACGTGTGGGGCCTAGTGTCGGGGGAATTCAAGTGCCGCTGGATCTGCTGCGGTCAGGTACATGTGAACCCTCCTTTTCAGCCTTTAGATTGGCTTACCAAGACCAAGGCAATGGCCTTCATTCAAGCTTAAGGTCCCACCTAGATCCATTTATTCCATTCAATGGAAGCCGTCAACTTTCAGTTCTTAAGCTCTAGATCACGCTTTCTCTGTGCCTCCAGCCACCGCAAAGTAGCGAATCACAAACCCAGATTCGCCTTCCACAGAAAGGTCATCAGTGTGGAAAAAAAAGAGAAGAAAATGGATAAAAAAATTACAAACTGTATCCGCTAAAGTCAAAATTAATAGAAGAAAGAATTATTAAAAATGGTTAATAGTGACAAAATCTTGCTTATAAAGGGGAGGTTTGCCCAAATTCGTCATCCCCTGCAGTGCAAAAATCACTGTTTTGGTGTTTTTAATAGTTTTCAGTTTTTAGTTTTTCATGTTTAGTTTTTAGTTCAAGTTTTTGTATAATATTTTTCGGTTTATATTGTAAAAAAAATATGCTCAATAATATTTTTAGTAGTTTATTTTAAATATGTCTTTTTTTAATTTTTCTTCTTAGCTGAGGTGAAAGGAGGAAATTCTAACAAAATTACCTGAAATATTATGTTTTTTTTAGTTTTTTAAGCAATTATAGTGCCAAATTATTTTCTAAAAAATTTAAGATTTTAGTATTTTCTTAGCTAGAATTATGTCAAAATTTTGTTTTTAATTTTTTAACGACATAGACTGGCACAGATAATGCTTGGGAGAATCTTGATTAGCCATGGATAGGGAATGACTCAGTTAATACTTAGCTTATTATTTTGTTTGTTATTTTAGTTAACTAATGTTGAAATCATGTATGTTTATTAAGTTAAGTTTTTGCCACATTATAGACAAACTGACAAAGTAAATGCCTGATAATGCTTGATTTGTTGTCGACAGAGAATGGCATAATGTATTCTTAAACCATTTAATAAATAATTTAGAAAAACTAAAATATAGTTAAGTTAATTGCCAAAATTTAAACTTCTATCCTCAACACTGTTATTATTATTGTTGTTACTTTGTTAAATTGATTGCACTTATTATTGAAATTTTATTTTTTAATTTAAGCTGCATTTTTTGTTGTTAAAGTTCCAAAGCAATGAAATTTTGAAAATAAAAAAACACTGTAAAAATGTATAAATATTGTATATATTTTATAAATAATAAATATTAATCCTCGTATTTTTTAGCTTTAAAATAAATAAATAGTTAATATAACAAATATACTGGACCTTAACAATATTCTTTCTTTGTAGGTTCGACCTCAGATTCATCGATTTTTACTACTTAAACAACCTTATACTTCAAGTTATATCATATTGTACATTTTAAGACTTGACAAAAACCAAAAAAAAATACAAATAAACATTGAAGTAATAAAAGTTTTCATAAAAGAGAAAAAGTATTAGGTTGAGTAACCATTAAAGTGTAAGGTGCAAGATAATGCATAAGGCAAGTGGAGAAATCCTAGTCAATTTTGCACATAATAATAATTGGTAAGTTATAGAGAGAGAAAAAACAAGAAAAAGAAAGTTAAGAGACAATGGGCTAAGGCCCGTGGGCCAGCACATTGCCGGTCTGTTAGCCTCCAAACTTTGTCCAAAGCATCTTCGCAGGCCGATCTTCATCATGTCGGGGGTTTGTGCTGCCAAGGGAGAGAAACTTCGCTCAGGTTGAAGGACGAGCACAGAGATGGGAGAAAGAAGTGTTGCGCCGTAGATTTGGGCTTGGGACCTGGGAGAGAGGCATCGTGGTCTTCCGTTGCCATTGTGGGATGCACAAATCTCCTCCAGGTTTGGCCTAGGCCAATTGGGTAAGGATGGAGGCTCAATATGTTGGGTTTATTGCGACTTGGGTGGGCTTGGCTGTCATCTACCTAGCCCGGGCGTTGAGGGACTTGGCCGTGGGTGGGGTTATGTTCATGCTGCCGAGTAAGGGTGGGCTGTGTTGGGTCTAGCCAAAGTGGGGTTGTGAGAGCTCTCCGGTGGGTAGGTGGCTAGAGTTGGGAGGTTGAGGCTTATGGGTGGCTAGCATCAAGAGACCTTGGATTCGTGGATCACGATGGGGGCTACGTTCTGGATTTGTGTTTTATTGTTTTTTTTTTCTTTTTTGTATTTTGGGTTTATTGTAATACGGGTAGTGGTTTCCCCACTGGCCCTCTAGGTTGTGTTTGTTGTTTTAGTGTTGTTGCAAGCTATGTCGGGGGTTTAGAGGATGGTTTCTTCACGCCTCTTGGTTTGTTAGGTATTATCCTAAGTAGGGATTGAGTTAAGGTATGGCTCGTCTTTACAGTGGGTATGACTACTATTAGTAAGGGTATTGCTCCATCTAGGGTGATGGATTCGTTTAGCTCCGTCAATTAGACCATGGATCCCCAAATAGGTTTTCAAAGTCTACGTGTAGACCTGCTCTAGGTCTTTGGACCTTTTGGCTGTACCTTTGCCTCTTTCGGCTATCATTAACAAATTCCTTTTCCTCATATTGAAGGTCTTTTCTACCAAAAAAAGGGAGAAATCCTAGCAATTGTGCTTAAACAAAATAAAGAAATGGTTAATTTGAACTTTAGATATCTTAGTTAAAGAACAAAAATGAACAAGAGGATTGCCTCATCTATTATAACTAATATATATGCAAACCATCTCCAATCTTTCAACAAAGACAAAAAGGGGTACACACATATGGATCTAATTCCCACAGTGTAAGTAGCTGACGGAACAGTTCTGTAAAGATAGATTGAACATCAAACTCTATTATGGGGGAATATCCAAGAACGGCCCATCCGAAAATGTACAAGTGCCATTTTGCTCTCAAAGTAAAAACTATAAAAATGATTTTACCCTCGGTGAAATATGCATAGATTAGGCTTGCATTTTGGCGAGCATCACGGCAGAAAGTGATTTTTTTTCTCTGCACTCCTTTTAACAGTTACCCAGCAATTCATTTCCCTTCATATATATACCGATAAAATTGAAACAATTCAAGAGACATAGTACACCTCCTTATCCATCATTACAAATTACAACAGCTTAAGCATTTTCAGACGTTCTTCATGTTCTGGATCCAACTTTGGTGGGGTATAAGAGCCATGAAGATCCTCCACTATATACTCCTGCAGAAGTTTGAGGAAATAGAGGATTAGCTCGTTATACGAAAGTTCCACGCAAGTACATGCTCGCCTAACTAAAAAAATCAAGTAATGGGAGATAATTAAGAAGAAAAGAAAAAGGGGCCTTCAAAAACCCACCTTGGTGAGCTCCCTCTTAGTGAGAATGTGGTAATGTCTCTGCCAAATCCTCTGTATAGCCATCGTGGCAGCAAGGAAACTGTAAGCTATGCCAAGTATTGCAAAGACCACGACAAAAACAATAACCAGCGCAAAGCATGCTTCCATAGAAGCCGGAAAGCAATCCAATATTCCCCAACCGTAACAACAGTTCTGGCAGCCAGCCATCCGTGGATCATTGCTATTGAGAGATGAACAATGCAGTATGAGCCCAAAAAATCCAAGCAGAACAAAAAAGGCGAGTACACCTGGGAATATTTATGAACACAACACATTACGATATGTTAGCAAAAGACAGCTACGGGAATTGAAAGTAAACCGATACTCTAATTGCTCTTTACTCTTGTTTTCCCATTTCGGTAAAAACAGCAATGAGAAATCTATAATATAAAAAAAAATAATAAAATAATACCCACAAAGATGTTTCAAAACAAATGCAGAAAGACTTGTAGAAAAGAGAGCCAAAGCAGTGCAAACAGCAAAGTTTTCAAGGCATACCATTACTGTAGGTAGCTTTAAGATTTCAAGCAGATTGAGATGAGATTACTCTAACAATCATTACAGAAGATGCTAGCATCACAAGAAATGGTAGAACCAAGTATTTCTTATATGTATCCATAACTAATAACAATCAAAAACATGTGGGACTCATTCGTGGGATCCCTTGACCTCCATTGATCGGGTTTTCAAAGACCAAACTTTCCAAGACACCAAAATGTCAGCATAATTCACCCACACAATTTTTCTCGTTTTGATATAAATAGGTACAACCCAAATCAGTAGAGCACGTCCAACCCATGAGGTACAATTCTAAACCCACTTCTCAACTAAACCCCAAAGTGCAAATCTAAACTACCTATTAGATCTAATTCCACCAATTTGAGCAAATCCAAAGACTAAGGGACATAACATTGCAATAAAATAAAAATAACTAATTTAAAGTTTAAATCTGACTAATTCAGAAACATACATTCCACCATGCTCGCTAATGTTCATGGAGATGGACATAATCAACGGTGGCTTCTCGACTATGAGTATCCAATGCACTAATATTACAATACATCTTAATCCAACCAATAGAATTTGCTTTGACACCATTAATTTTAGGAGTGTTGAGTAACCAGGCAATCGACTTTGATACCAAACGTTATGCATCCGTAACTACTAATAAGAGAGAGAGAGAGAGAACCAGACTCATATGAGGGAACCTAGTCCAATGCAAATCTTAGTTACCCATCGCGTCTAATTTGACCAATTCAAACAAATAAAAATACTAAAACAAAATAATATTACAATAAAACAAAAATAACTAATTAGAAGTTAAAATACGACTAATTACAAGCATAACTGCCGCGTTTGTTTTGTAGGTTCGAGTCATAGTTCGAACCATTTTGTATGACTCGAACCATTTTGTTACGGTATTTTTTTTCGAAAATTTTAGTATTTTAGAAGTATCGATATGGAAATAGGAGTATATCCTTTTTGAAAAATATCCAAAAATTTACGTGGAAATATCAACTGTTACAAATATTATGATGGTCATATCGATTTCCGTAAAAACTATAATGTTAAATTACAAAATATCAGAAAATTTTAGGAAAATTTTTGTGGAAATATCAACATGCCTTATATTCCCTTTTCTGAATTTCCTTTGAAATGCTATAAAATTAGTCATTTTTATTCACTTTTTAATGTGGTTTTTCATAATTTTACTTTTTAATGTTATAAAATTCATATTTTGTATTTACTTTTTATATGTAATTCAGAGTCTTTTGAATCATGATAAACTTTACATAATAGGAGGTCAAATCTGTAAGGTATGAAAACCAAAGTAGAATTAGAAAAGTGGAAAACTTGTAATTATTTCTTAATTCTTAGTAACTTTACTTATTTGCAATTAGCTTATCTCACAATTTTCTACGCGTGGAGGCAGTGGCATGACCTGTTTCTATGCATGGCAGCAGTGGCATGACCTGTTTAGAATTATAATAGGAACACATTGCATACTGGACCCATATCAATTGCCACAGACCCATCAGTAGAACTCACCCCTAGCAAACGACTTGCAAGGGGAGGGAGCCCATGAGGTTCATAAGACACCAACTAATCTCATACTTGGTTGATGTGGGATCATAACACACCACCACACTTCCGACACCGACATTCACGGCAGCCCGCTCTAGCCTCCGCAGGTCGCCCCTTCCGCAATATGGATAGAATATGGATTGGCTCCGATACCAATTGATAGGAACCCATCGCATATGGGGCCCATACCAATTGCCACAAACCCATAGGTAGAACTCACCCATAAAACCGACTTGAGGTTACTCTTGATCAGATTTTGGGTACCAGTTTCTCTTTTACTGTAGGCCAACTTGAGGTTCATCAAATGGAAGCATCTTCCAAATTTTGACGCCACATGGGAGGATTTTGATCTCGTTCACTGCCATTTTCTAGACTTTCACCTTCAGAACAAGGTGACATTTTGAGGGGGGAAGTACCGATAAGCCTCTAATACGTAAAGTGTATATAAGAAAGAATAAAGGCTAGTGTGTGAGTAGATTAGTTTTGTATTAGTGATGTAAGCATGAAAGCAACTTGCTGAGTTTGTTAGAAATGTGTACGTTAGTTAGTTAGCCTTTATAGGTCAGTTATTGGGAATAAAAGGGGTACAAGGAAGAGAAGAAAGATGGCTGGGAATTCAGTTGTGAAATTAGAAAGTCTTAGCACCGCTAAGCAGGCAAGAGCCGGAAGTTTCTCGAATTACTTGTACTCTTGGGATATTTTGTATCAACCCTTGAGTTCTTGATTCAATAAAACACTGCAGCTCATTTCTTCCTCAAATTCCTATTCTACTTCTTTCAATTTCTCTGATTGTTGCTAATCTAAATCTAAGAATTGCTTGAGTTTATCAAATTATAAGAAACTATTCAAACTACATGTCTTGATATCAATATTGTTTAAACCAAGAAGGTATTCCAAATACTTTTAAAAATCCTCGAAGCTTTTTTTTTTTTTTTTTTTTTTTTTGGTATTGATGTTTTCTTATCTTTTATGAAACTATGTATTTAAAGCACTTGTATTATGTTACTTAATTTAAGATCTTATCCTTAGCATTTATCATATTATAATAATCACTTTTTACCATTCATATTTATCAAAAACTCAGTATTTTGGTTAAGAGTTTCATCTAAATTATGCATTATTAACAATTCTAGAGTTCCTTAAAGTCTCATTTATAAATAAAGTGTTTTAAGATAACTTTTCGTATTTTACGCCAATTTTCCACTGATGTCCATAGACATCGATATTTTCATCCTTGACCAGAAGGTGGTTGCTACCTTATGGAAAGTAGTGTCACAAGTATCCTGCTAGGGATGACTAATATTTATGTTTGAATGCTGGTACAAGTCTATGAGTTGAAAATAGTTACTTGTGAACACAAGATACCGGGCATGAACTTCCAAGGCAAGAATGAAGCTAAACAAAACTATAGGGCATTGCTTAGAGACATTAGTTTACCTATACAGTAATAAAATGGCACTGGATGTTTTGACAGAATACGATCCCAGCCATCACTAAAGGTATTTCTGAATGTCCCATCTTTGTCCATGATATACGCAAAGCCAGCCATTGCAGCAATTACCTGGAAATACATGTTCACAGATGAGAGAGCGGCAGCAAAGAAGTTGATGCAATTAACAGTGAAAAAATTAAGAAATAGTAAATACCAAAAGAAAAAGATCACTAAAAGAGACAAAATTAATCAAGACACAACCAGATTTATTTTACTTATATATGTAGCACTTGTGAAGCACAAAGTATCCAATCTCTCAAGTAAGCATCTACCTAATACAACAGCCAAAATATTACCTTATTTTATTGACAAAATGAAAAAATAAAAACGAAAATGATATGTTCCCAGGCCTCTGCTCTTTCACATGCAATACAAATGGCAATAAGTCCAACTTATAAAGAACTTAAGAAGTTGTCTGAGAAGAATCGATCATTTGAGCCCCGTTCCATGCCGAAAACAATCACATTTATGGAATTTCTAGAAAGCCGAATATGTGTGTGTGTGTGTGTGTGTGTGTGTGTGTGTACTAGTAGCTTAAAAAGAATCATATACGAAAAAAGAATGAAACAAAAAATGACTGAACGGTTTTTCTGTTTAACTGCAGACATAAGTTGTAAGATCTAAACCAAAGGATACTTAAGAATAAAACAAAAACAAAAAAGGAATGGCCTGAATTGTAAAAGTGTGAAATCATACATGAACCAATTAACGAGTACAATAACTTACTGTCTGTACAGCCAAAAATACGAGAAAAACATCCCTTGCCACAAATAGTCGAAATTTTATTTTACGCCATGAGTTGTCCTCAAACAATTCAACTCGGAGGTGAAACTGAGCTTTACAAGTTGTGCAATGTGAAAAAGCGAATCCCTCCTATAAAAAATAAAGTAGTTCTTAAATACATTGCCAAACTTGGATTACCATAACATAACACCAGCAACCACATTAGCCATAAGAGTTGAAAACAACAATATTTACCTTCACCGAACGCCAATGGTCAAGACATGCTCGGTGAACAAACTGCTGAGTGCCTTTGCACATGCAAGGAGAAATCAACTCATCTTCTATAAGATAGAACAATAGGACTTTAGGCTGAGAATATAGACATCTCCCTTGGTAGAAATTTCATTATCCAGAACACCAAGCGGACATTTAATCCAATATCCAACGTATAATGAATAATTCATTACAAAAAACTATGACATTAATAGGGTGTTTGGCATTTTCAATTTTAAATCAAAAATTTTGGTTGTTACAGTGTAAAGCTCTCACATGCTACTGTGGTTTTAATTAAAATTGGTTCAAACCATTGGTTTGAACTAATGCTCCCAAACATCCTATAAAAGAGAAGGGAAGGGGAAAACATAGGGACAAACCTTTAATATTTCGGAAAGAAAAAAAAAAGCACTCTGAGCAAAAGTAATATAATGTACATTATTTAGAGAATTAGTAATGCAATCAATCCTTTCAACACATAACCTCTAGTCTATAATTTTACTGACAATTTTAAATAAAGTAGAACCCCAAAAAAAAACCCTTTACTTCTGTGGGTTGATATCTTTTGACAGTTGACACCTAATGGACATTAACGTCAGAAATAAAGGAAAATGTTAAGAAAAATCAAGTAAACTCCAACTATAACCAATTCTACATTCTCATGGTAAACCCGTTTCTTCCAAGTCATAAAGTAAAATTCCAACTTCGACCAAACTTACAGAACTCTTTGAAGATTCTGATCACATATACATATAAAATGCACAAAAAACATTACAGAATTATGAGAAGACATCACATTGACCAATATTCTGATATACCTCATCAAAAAAAAAAAAAAAAAGCGCTCAACACTAGATTCACCTGGCTCGGCATCACTTTCAAGACAAATGCGGCAACAAGGAACCGAACCAGACTCAACGTCTTCAACCTTAATCTCGCTGCTCGAGCTTCCTGGTGAAGAATCAGCCTTGCTCACCAACAAAGGGTCCGAGTCACCCGGGTCTTGCGAACTTATCGGCTCTAGCTGAACTTCCCCTTTCATTGATCGCAAATCTAATACGAAACTATAACGAATAAGAACGAACCCTAGAAAACCTAGATTGCTTTGGAATTAAGATCGGGCATCTAAATTAATCAACAAAAAAATCATGGCAAAACAACCAAGATTGAAGGGAAAATATATAGAATTTTGATAATCTGGGGGTTTCAACACGATCAAATTGACTTGTTAAAATAATGCAGAATTCAGTAGGAAATTGTTATGCAAAATAAAATTATGTACCTGGGATTTTGAAGGAAAATTCTAATGGAAAAAGTCTGCGAGTTTTTTGAGTTTTGAGAAACTCGATTACAGATGGGGGAGAGGGGAAGAGACTTTTTTGTCCGATAAAAAATGAAAAGAAAAAGAAAAAAAGGCTCTTCCCTATTTAGGCACGCCGCACGCACGATGATGAGTCCACTGTTCCTCCGAGTGCACGTCCGAGGTGGGGCCCTTTGGGGCCTTGTTGGATGGGCCTGATTCATGTTCATGGGGCCCAAGCAAATGGGAGAAAGAAGAAAACAGATCAAATTTATAATGGAATAAAAATTAAAATAATTGGCATAAATAGTCCTTTAATTATATAGTAGGTGATAGTTTAGTTCCTTTTTTTTTTTAATCTTGACAAAACACCCCCAAACTCCTTAATTAGGAGCCATTATAACCTTTTCGTCTATTTTTGTTAATTTTTTGGGGGGAATAAAGCATGTGCGGTACAAATGACCAAACAAAAAGGGGTAGTTTAGTAAACTCATAATACATTTTTCAACAAAAACAAAAATTAAAGAATTTTTTTGAAAAAAAAAAAGAGTAAATTACCCGGCTAGACTCGAACCATTTAAAAAGTTACTGTTGGTTTCTGTTCTTTTTTTAGCTCAACTGACCCTGAATTAAAAAAAAAATTGGGCAAAAGTACTTATTGAACTAACAGACTTTAATTTTCTCTCTTTTTCTCGGTCACGTGTCAAGCACATGGTTCAACATCATGGGTATTTTAGTAAAATAATAACATTTTATCATATTTTAATAAAAATAAACTAAATTGAAAGATAAAACATAAAAAAAAGGGAATAATTCTTTAAAAAAAAAACTTAAGAGCTCTCTCCCATCGCCCACAAACCAAACCCCCCCTGACGCCAACCACCCAACCATAGGTCCTACCTCGTCACACCTCACCCATTGTCGTTGCTCAGATTCCACCGCCCCCTTCCATGAGCTCTCTCTTTCTCGAGTTGTAGCCCACCGGAGATATTGAAGCAAAAACCCAAACTTCAGTAAATCAGCTTCGTCAACTCACCCCTCTTGGGTTTCAGGACCTGCCCTAAAGGTCACTCTCTGCATGACCCAATTTGAATGTGGCATTATGCCCTAATATATATCATTCTGAATGGTATATCTAACTCGTTCGATACTATTTCATTATTCAAGTCTCATATTACCAAGTTTTCTTTTTACATTTATTATTCTATTTATTATGATCATTTCATTACTCATTTCATAAAACATTTTTCAAGAAAAGAGTCTAGAGTCCTACCTTATTATTCGTATGAGAGTAAACACCGTAGTCCCAACCCGCTATGCATCAACTCTATAGAACCACAATACGTAGGAGTCGGTAGGGGAGAGGCCCAAATGGATATGGCGAGAGGGCTCTAACGTAAGAGAAAAAAATAGAAAGAGGAAAACCTTAAATCTTGTGTGAGAAGGATAGCGGTTGATGGAAAGGTGGTTTGATTCTTCGAAGCTGTTGGTGGTGGCAGAAGGGGAGGCAGGGCTAGAGGTGTGTTTGGATTGCATCTGGTGGAGACATCACCTTGTTTCCTTAACAAGATGGCATCGCATCTAAGCACTCACAACGACGACCCATTTGAGCATCACACCTTGGGTCTCTTTTAGCGTCTATTGATAAAGGGTAGCGTTGCAGATAGGAACAAAGAGGTGGGAGAAATCTATTTTTTGTTTTTTTGTCCATTTGTTTTTTTTTTTTTTTTTTTTTTTACCTTATTTACAATTAAGGTCATTTTGGTCTTTTCAGCATTTTAAAGGTCACGTTTTAAGGGGTCACATGCAATATTCCGTGAGAAATTTGATGGATGTGGACGAAAAGGCATGAATTGTACATGATTAAAGAGTTCAAGGGGTGGTTTACAAAAATTAAAAAAAGGGGAACAAAATATCGTCTAGTAAATAACTAAAAGACTATTTTTTCCAATTACCCTAAAATTTAATAGCCCAAGTTTAAAATAATGTTAATAAATAGGCCAAAAAGCATAAATACACATTTATTAAGTAGTTAAATTACAAAATAACCCGAATTTTATCATTAACATTTTATATTTTTTCTTTTTCCTTGCTTTCTCTCTCTTCCTACCCCGTTTCTTTCTATTCCTTTCTCTCTATGTTTCCCTCCCCGTTTCTCTCTCATGCTTTCCTTTGTTTCCAGATCGCTAAAGCCATCGCTCAAGGTCAAAATTGAGCGAAGATTGTAGGAGCTATATCGAGAGAAGTTGTCGGAGTTGTGCGAGGAGAAATGCCAGAGTCTCAGAAGGAGTCGTGCAAGGTCTTATGGAGGGAGACACCGAATTCATGGAGGGAGGCACCATCGAGGAGGGAAGTGCCAGATTCATCACCAGAGTTGCTTGAAGTCGCCAAAGTCACGATGGGAGAGGTTGCCAAAGTCGCATGAGGTCGCTGGACTTGTTGCTAAGGCTAGAGAGAAAAGAGGAGGAGAGATAAAGGAGAGGAGAGAGACGTGAATGTAGAGTTTTTTTGGAGGAGACGAAGAAGATAAGGATAAAGTTGGGAATTTTAGTATTTAAAAAGAGCATAAAATTACAAAAATACTATATGCTTTAATATTTATAAAGGTGCGCTATTTACTTACATTAAGATTGAAAAGTGTTATTTAGTACAATTTCCATAAGCGGATTGCGTTTGGGGAAATTTTATATATATCATCTTTGAATATTTACTTTTTTATAAATGTCATACATATTTATTTGGAGCATAACTTAATATATAATACGAACAATAGAGTTATATAAACTTTTCTAAGTATGACATAAATAAACACTAAATGTGGCAAAACATATAATTTTCTCATTGTCATTGTGTTATGGGTGTGGTAGCCCAATACAGCTTTTGGCCCCAAAAACTACAAGAATAATGAGAATGTGTATGGTTGAAAACCTTAAATATGAACTTTAAAGAAAAGAAAAAAGAAAAAAAGAAAAGCCTTCAAATATGATGGATTGTGATAATGAGTTAAATACTTCAAAGTAGATGTGTCGATTTAGGGTGGGCTAAATAGGCTGGCCCATGAACCCTATATTTGGCCTAGACATCGGCCTAATTTGATCCCCCTAAAGCCTGACCTAGGCCAAAGCCCTCGAGCCAAGCTAGATCTAGTTCTTTGTCTTGCATAAGCATGCCCAGCTCATAAAGAAATTTTTAATTTAAAGATTTGTATAAAAGGGAGTTTTTATGAAGGGTTCTCTATATATATGTCACAAAACTAAGGCTTGAATTTATTTATGCCACCAAAAAAATAATTGCAATGAATGTCACACCACATCATAACATTATATTTAAAATTACTACATATACCCTAAAGGTATTAACCGATTGATATCTAGTATCCCCATGGCAACCGGACGGTATCCGATACCCGCTGACAGTTACTGTTTGGTGACCACTGAGATACACTTATAACCACTAGTATTCCTAGAATTTTCTCACGAAAATATTTTAAAAAATTGTAAAATCCACCAAAAAATATAAGATATAAACAAAATAACAAAAAAAAAACACAAAAAAATAAGATTAAAAGATCCAAAAAAAGCATTAGATTTTCTTTTATTTCAACGAGGTCTCCTCCGATGTGTCGTGATGGTGACATTAAGCATCTTCGTCACACGAAGATGGATCTCTTTTGTGCAGCCATGACTAGAGAGACCTCCTTGCACTTTGAGGTGATCTTAACATATCTCCTTTGAATGATGGCCCAACAGGAAGGACTGTAGCTTCTAATCATCTTCCACGGTCGTGCTTTTATCATTGTTACGACGTTGTTGCTTCTATGTCAAAGGAGATCTTAGTCGGAGGTTAAGTAGATTCGAACTCAGCATCGTAGGGGAGGTAACCCAAAGACAAATTACAATTTAGGGAAAGGGAGAGAGAGCGCTTGTAGATCCAAAATAGCAGATGGCTTCACTAAGGACAACGATAAATCTCTTCTATAATGGTGACAGCGACATACCTCCACAAGGATGTAGTTGGTGGCAGACTTCCACGAGCATGACGATGGTGAGACTAAAAGTTTGGTGTGGCGATTGTGGAAGTTTGTGAGAGAAAGTGTGTGTGTGTGTGAGAGAGAGAGAGATAGAGAGTAACAAAGAAGAGAACAAGTGAGAGAGGAGAGAAGCAAAAAAAAAAAAAAAGAATCCTACTTGACTTAAAGGGCATTTTAGACTCACCACTATGTTTTGAATATGTAAAGTGGCATAAAATACAAAGGTTTTTTTTGTACATGACATAAGTCGACCCAAGTTAAAAATGATAGCAGATTGCATAAATAACTCTTTCATAAATGTCATATTCAAAAACTTACTTTTTATAAATCATATATGTTTAAATGTAGCACTTTTTTTAAGTGTAACATGCATAAACACAGTTTTTAAAAGTGTAGCATAGCATGTAATTTTCTCTTGTATATATTCCAATATAAAGATATGAACCAGCACAACCTAGCTCTAAGCACGTTGATTTGGGCCTCCCTTTCCCTTCTTTGGTTCGGCTCAACATGGCTCATTTTGCCTTTGGTCCACATAAGGGCAAATCGGGCAGTCCAGATTGGTACTACTATTTTGAATATATATAAACCTTAGTAGAGACTCTGCCCAAAACATAAGAATCATCTTATTAGGAAATTAAGGGTCCGTTTGGTAAATAGATTCGAATTAGTGATTTGATTTAAGTTAGTATGATTTGAATTAGGATTTGAGTTAGTGATTTAAATTGTTATCCAAATTAGCATTTGAATATGCATTTAAGTGTTAATCTGAGTATGAAATAAAATTGAAATTTGTGTTTGGAGAGGTAATGAAAATAGTTTTTAATTTATTTACAAATCTAATAAAATCTTAATGTTAATGGTCCTAAAAAATATGCAATATGGATCTTAATTTATTCCTCGCTTCACTAGGAACATAATAAAAAAGAATCTTCTCAATTGGATATCAAATGAAGAAGTTATGATTTTTTTTTCTCAAATATAAGAGAGAGAACTTCAGTTTTTACTATAGTAGAAATATTCGAGTATCAAAAGTTTAGGGAGGAGCAGAATTCTAAAAACTTGGATTCTTGATACTCAAAGGATTTAGATTTTGAGAGAAACAAACACGTATCTAAAGGATTTTTGATACTCGAATACAAATTTGAGTCCATTGAGTACCAAGAGTACTACAAAGAAACAACCACAAAGACTTCTTGAAACACCTAACAATAAAAAATGTCAATTAATATGTCATTTCAATTATAAAAAATTGATATAAAGATTACAATCCCTAGTAGCATTATTCAGAAAGAAAACAAAAAAAATTATAAATGTTGTAGATTTATCATGTATGGATGCCACCACTTGTATTCGATAACCTATGCATGATCTCTCATTCATTGGCCTTCACTATTCCCTCATAATGTTGTGTAGTATCTCTTCATAATTTTCTCTTAATATTATCTGAAACCTATTTAACTTATGCCTTGTTCTCTTATCCACACTTATGGTTCTTAACTTCTAAATAGAGGCTGTATAAGCATGTATTTTCTACTTTTACAAGTGAATAAAAGAATGGAAAGTACAATTGTTTCTTATTTTTCTCTCTCATTGTCTTTGATTCCTTACAACATTTTAGTTTTTATTATTATTTTTAACACATTATCAGCATAAGTCTCTCATTGTTTATGTTTGATTAAAATTTGATGGAAGGTTTGGCAATATTTAATGATCACTATAGAAGCTAGTTGTCAAGCCCTATTCAAACGTGCTTAATGCTTAATCTACATGCTTCATTGTCCTTACAAATATCTTTCTCTATTAGCACTCCATTAACATTTTCTATCGTAAGCCTTTCTTTTTTGCAAAGGGTTTTCTTTTTGTTGTTTTATAGTGCCTATTATTTGGTATTTAGTACTTAAATGACATGTTTTATTTGTCAAAAAGAAAGAAAAATGACTTCTTGTTTTTTGTTGTCTTTTAATGCATCGTAAATGACTATAAATTCTTTGTGTTCTCTTTTTTTTTTTTTAATTTTTCAAACTCTTTAATTAATTTTAATTTTCATTACATATAAAAAAATTGCTGATGACGTTTAAGAACATAGTTTAAACTAACTTTACTATATTATTTTCTTTTACAATATTTTAACTTTAAATTAACTTGTATTTAAACTTTTGGTTTTAACTACGTTCATAAACAACTTAGTAGTGTGACAATATAAGAATTCACTCTGTTATGCAAGTTTTCACCGTCAATGATGACATAAACTCCAATTTTCTCAAAAAAAAAAAGTCACAAAAATTTCTAAATAAGTGATACAAAACTATAAATTACGAGAAAATTTCAAGGGAGCTACATGGATCCTAAGTAGAGACACGTCAGTAATTATTAGCAATAAAAATTACTGATCCAAAGACCCCATGAAATCAAATGCACACACATTGACTCTGTGCTTGCACTCATTTAGTCTAACTTATACTCATTTAGTCTTGCTTTCCAAGTCCTCCAAGGGACCAAGACCCCATGAGGTCATGTCCATCCCCATGTTTCTTGGTCCTTGCATGTGACTGCATGGATAATTAATTAATGCCTTGTTATTACATTAGAAAAAAGAATATCCATGGATTTTCAAACATTCACACAACCACATCAAGGGTTGAATAGAGCTCATGTCCCTTTCCAGATAGAGACATACGTGATATGCCTCTCTCTTTCCATAATATCTAAAATACATAGGGAAGAAGAGGCAAAAAATTCATTCATCCACTCGATCTAATAATATGTTTTCTAAACTAATTGAATTGAAGAATCGATCCACATTTCATTTTTTTTTTAACATCCAACTAACAAAAACGTTCATGGTAAAACCAACTAATAAACTAGGATCGTCAATAGGTTGGTGTAACAGTCAATTATGCTTTTTCTTCTTTTTGTCATAAGATGCGCCTAGGGTTCAAGACTCCACAACCTCACGTTAGGACTATTGCCCAACCAATGTGTTGTACAACGTTGAGCATAAGGTGACATGAGTGAAAAATAAGTCCATTTTTAAAATAGAATTGAGTTTTGCCTTTTCTATTTCATTTATGGATCTTGAGTTTATGAAAGAGATGGGGGTGTGATAGCATCCAAGATCCCTTTTTCATTTGAAAAAAAACTATTAAATTAAAATCCACTTGAGAATTTTTCAAATTTGATGACCAAAATTAGATTGAAGTAAAGTTGTGAATAAAATAGTACTGCAAGATCATGACTGAATAATAACCACATATATAAGACCTTCCATGTTTTCAATCAACCTTAAAATAATAATAATAACAATAATAGCCCCCTTCAATTCTGGTGGCTGCTGAATTAGATTATAAATCTGTTGGAATTAAAATATGAAATGCAACGGAAGAAACGGATCGTTGATAAATAAAAATTTTTTGAAAATTTTGTTCATCGGGAATAGCTATATAATTTTAATAATAAAAAGCTTTAGAAATTTTACTAACCCTTTTAAAGACTATTAAGGTATCATAGCTTTCCTTCCTATCCTTTCTTTTTGACACCACGATTTTTCATTCCAAACCTCCACACCAATGGAAAGACGCATGGGCATCAAATTGCAAGAATAAATTAATCTCACACTTTTTTGAATCTACTATGTACTCAACACATGAGATAACAGACTTTTTTTTTCAAAAAAAAACTTTCAGTTTTTCTCTTTAAGTATTCTGTAAAAATTACGTGAATGAAAAATCTTTTGAGATAACTGTTGTCTCTCCATTTTTATATCCAAGCCATTAGCAATTTTTTAATTAATTTCAAATTTAAAATAACCACCATATCAAATATATAGAGAAATGATATATTTTACATGATTCTTACCTTTTTCCTTTCCTTTTTTTTTCGAATCAAGATTTGATTTATATATATATATATATACACACACACACAAACACGCACACAGACGCACTCTTAGTTAAGTTACCTTTTTTTTTTTAATTAACGAATCAGTGGTAACTGATTCAATATATATATATTAATATATATATAAATAAAAATAAAAACGTAAACAATGTTTACGTAATGAGTGTATACATATATTAATAAATAATAAAATCTAATATATATATATATATATTAAAAATTCAAAAATAAATCACATTTATTTAAGAATATATTTTAAAAATATATTTAAATAATCATATTATTTAATTATTATCAATTAATTAATTAACTAATGCTCAGTTAAATTGTGACAATATTTATCACATTACATTGTGTCACAGAGTACATTTTTCTGTGTCACATTAATAACTCAAGTGTGAAATAATTAATTAAGAATTCAATAATTTCAAATTAAATATGTATAATTCATTCTATGCATAATCCAATATAGTATTATAGAGCTGGCATTGAGAACCTATAGACCTATAACCCAAGCTTCAATAAATTTAAAAATTAATTAAACTCTTTGATTAATGTGCCAAATTTATTAGTTTCAGTATTATTCCACTAAAAACCTAAAACTGAACTCTTGAGATTATAGTAAAATTACTCAAAGAAAATAAGCGAGTAGTCCATTGATAGAATCATTACATATAAGTCAGTCCTCCATAAATAGTTCATGATAAGAACTAGATTCAATATATGTTCACCTTTCTTATTACATCTTTATTCTTTAGTTTCAATAATTTTCTAATCATTACTCAAAGAAAATAAGCGATAGTCCATTGATATAATCATTGCATATAAATCAGTCCTCTATAAATAATTCATAATAAGAGTTAGGTTCAATATCCGTTCACCTTTCTAATTACATCTTTATTCTTGAGTTCCAATAATTCTCTAATGAACAGTTAATTCATAATATTATTATGAACGAGCGTTCTACTGTTCAAACCTTGAAATATCACTCAAGAAAACTATTTTTCTAACTTTCATAGGAAAAGAATAGATTTCATATCTGTATAATATTATTCCCTACCATTTATTATATTACGTTTCTAGGATGCTAAATTATAATCTGTGCTAAAACAAATCTTACTAAGTAAATCAAAAAACATAATATCATAAACATGAGTCTAATAAATCTTATTAGACTCCATAGGAAAAGAATAGATTTCATATCTGTATAATATTATTCCCAGCCATTTATTATATTACGTTTCCAGGATGCTAAATTATAATCTGTGCTAAAACAAATCTTACTAAGTAAATCAAAAAACATAATATCATAAACATGAGTCTAATAAAT
>CAMOHE010054144.1:24741-48175 GCA_946598075.1 Artocarpus hirsutus | reverse complement strand
ATTACTCAAAGAAAATAAGCGATAGTCCATTGATATAATCATTGCATATAAATCAGTCCTCTATAAATAATTCATAATAAGAGTTAGGTTCAATATCCGTTCACCTTTCTAATTACATCTTTATTCTTGAGTTCCAATAATTCTCTAATGAACAGTTAATTCATAATATTATTATGAACGAGCGTTCTACTATTCAAACCTTAAAATATCACTCAAGAAAACTATTTTTCTAACTTCCATAGGAAAAGAATAGATTTCATATCTGTATAATATTATTCCCAGCCATTTATTACATTATGTTTCCAGGATGCTAAATTATAATCTGTGCTAAAACAAATCTTACTAAGTAAATCAAAAAACATAATATCATAAACATGAGTCTAATAAATACTCAGGATTAAGACTGTCAAATATATAATCATTATAGTGATAAATTTGAATACTCTATTTCTAACGGATGATTATTAGAGATTCATAATTTATCTGATCCAATCCTATATAATCTCATTATATAAAGTACCTTCAATCCAATGTCTCTACATTAATAGTCCAGATAATGACTATTTCATTCAAAATGAGATTATACCGTACTTGTAATATTTACCCCGGCATTATTTAGTTCAAATGGGAGCCTAGCCTCCATCGGAGGAAAATAGCTCATCAATTCGAGCATATAACTATCATCTTCCCCTCTTCTTCGCAATGGCACAAAGGTAAATAACAAACGAAAACAAAATGAAAAGCCCAATTTAAACTTGTGTCATTCTCAGTTCTTACCTCACCATGTCGCCCTGAGTTAAGCAACAGACAATACTATGGTACACGAATTTATCCATCTAGCTTTAGAACTACATAAATGGGAAGCGAAAGGCTGAGAACCATGTACTTAAAGCTCAGCTTTAACCTTCATATCTCCATTTGGCATCATGCTTTGTGCTTGTTGGCGTTTCAATTCCTGGATTTGATGGAAGTATGTTACATAATAAAGAAGAAGTACAACAATATAGAGACAGAGTGGCTTGATCCGCCGTTGAAATGAAAGTATTGTGTCAAGGGGAAATAGACAAGATCAAACCTCCTTGTGATGGCTCACAAGTTCACAAAATAAAAAATCCATTGGCAAAGCTTCAAGTTCGTTGTTTATTTATAAAGTTGGCATGTATATGTATAAATATGGACCATTGCATGTTTGAAGAATTCTATGACATGTTTATATGGTATGTTTTATGCATGGTTATGATGCTTGAAGGCTAGCAACTAGGGGTTTTCATGCTTTAAGTTAAGGTTTGGAAAACTTTTTTGTAAGACAAAGTTTGGAAGTAATTTCAAGGAAAGATGATTTTGGTGGTCTATGAGATCAGTTTATTCTCCAAATAACAAAAAGAAAAAAATGTCGAATTGAAAAACATTTACAAAAGAGGTCTCTTAACTCGTTTAAAAGGCATTAGTGGGTCAATAGAATATAACTTACAGCAGCAGAAGCAGCTCGAATCTCTCTATAAGATTCAACTTCATCAGGAAATGTCTGTTCAAGTTCCTCTAGAAGATGCTTCCGTAGACCCTAGACAAACAAGAGCAAATTTTACGAAAAATAAACTAGAAAAATAACTTAATTAGAATGAAACAAATGCCTGAAAAATAAAAGTTGAAAAAAGGTGACCTTGAAGGCATCGGTT
This sequence comes from Artocarpus hirsutus, assembly GCA_946598075.1. NCBI lineage: Eukaryota > Viridiplantae > Streptophyta > Magnoliopsida > Rosales > Moraceae > Artocarpus > Artocarpus hirsutus. The sequence continues at coordinate 46,499 of CAMOHE010054144.1, read as the reverse complement.
TTGCCCTTGGTGATCTGGTTCTTGGCAATGCAGCTGTTTATCACATCCCTTGTAAACTCATCGGGATTCTTCCCATCATCAATCAGACTGCAAAAGAAACAAAAAACAAAACAGATTTCAGAAAAGAAAACAAAAGGCTAATCAAAAGAATTAGAAAAGCCACCCAATGAATTTACTTGAGAACTTCCATTGGAACTTGAATATTGCATTTCTCCGACAACTTAACCATGTTGTCAAGCTCCAAAACGAGAGAATTTCTGCAATTTTATTTACATCCAAAAGAGAAAACACCATCTTACATGAGAACCTTAAGCTAAGCTCCAAAACGAGAGAAATTTGCTGACAACTTATGTTGTCAAGCTCCAAAACAAGAGAATTGCTTAAACTTTATGCACGCCAAAAAAAAAAGACACATCTTGACGTAAGAACAGTAAGCAAATCCCAAATTTTCAAAACCACAAAATGTAAAAGAATAATGCTAAGGATTCCAACTTTAATTCACAACTCTTTAACGTGGAATGTGAGTTGTCATTCTTTTGTTATAAAAAAGTTGGGTTCCCTAGCTCGAGTCAAAGTGAATTGAAGAAAACAAAGTAGAGATATGTGGGGCTTGGAAATACAGGCGTCGGAGAAGGGGAAGCTGACTTGCAGCATTGAAGGAAGAGACAGTGAGATAGAGCTGGTGAAGAAGGCCCAAAGTTTTCTGGATAGAGTTGATGACTTGGTTCAGGTTCTGCTTCGGATCGTCCACAACTGCGGTTGTTGTTGCATTATCGTTAGCCAGAGGAACCATCATTCCATTTCCACTACTCCCACCAGTCCCCGTCGTTGCACTCTGCGACGAATCCATCTAAAACCCCACTTCACACCTCCAACCAAATCAAAAAAAAAAAAATCTGGATATGCCAAAAAAACAAACACCATAACTAAAACTCATCTACATAAGTATACATCTGTCCAAATAACATCGTATCAATATATATGTGTATATATACGCCAAAACAAAACAAAAGATAGAATTTCCCAAGATAGATTAAACCAGCAATCAGACAAAATTCCATGAATTCCAAACCCAATTGAGAATCCTAGTTCGTAAAACAATACGGGAATACCCAAATCTCTGTGTGTGTGTGTATACATATTCCAAAACAAAAGAAGAAATAGAATTTCCCAAGATAGATTAAACCAGTAATCAGACAAAATTACCATGAATTCCAAACCCCAATTGAGAATCCTAGTTCGTAAAACAAAACGGGAATACCCAAATCTCTGTGTGTGTGTGTGTATATATATTCCAAAACAAAAGAAGAAATAGAATTTCCCAAGATAGATTAAACCACAAATCAGACAAAATTACCATGAATTCCAAACCCAATTGAGAATCCTAGTTCGTTAAACGATTTGGGCTTTTCCCATTATAACAGCAAATTGACGTATGTAAATTCAACAGAATGCTTTAGGGTTTGTAAAAATTCAAATGCCCTCCACAACCATGAAATCAATAGGGGTGAGGTAAATATAATAATAAACAAAATCAAAAAATATAAAACAATCATAAAAAAATATAGAAAGCAAACCTGGAAAGAATACCAGGGGAACAACACCGGGAAACTTACGAGAATGGAAATGCAATTTCTACAGAGAAACAAAAAAAGAGGCAACTATCTTGCCCTAAGAAGGTGGAGGAGCAGACGAAGAGAAAAGAAAAGAACCAAAAACATGGAAGCTGAAAAAAGAAAGTTAGAGAACACTTAACAGAGCAGAAGGATTATACAGGGTCACATTTGTGTTGTGACACGTTTTTTAGAGCAGATTTTTTTTTTTCTTTTGACGGAATTAAATCTGTATTCAACTAAACAATGGTACAGATGAAGACTCAAAAAGGATTGCCTTTAGGCGTAAAAGATCCGGACACTGACTAGACTCGGCCAAAAAACCAATTAAGCATAGGGACAACAAGCGATGTCGAGTCCCATAGAGAACCCCTGATTGACTCCAAACGTAGAGCTTTCTGGCTTGAAAGTTCTACAATTGTCAGTGGACGAAGTTAATCGATTGGAATTTGACATACCCGTCTAAAGGCACTTATGATTTGGCCAAGACATAATTCTAAGCAACAAAATTCACACATACCGCTACTACACATACAGTTGCTAAGTAGTGGGCATACAAACCAAACCAAGTATGGAGGTGGTCCCACCTCCTTTATTTTACACACACTAAACTAAAACGACAACAAAAAATACAAACAGCTACAAATGTACAGGAGAGGCCTCGGTTGGGGGAAAACCGCCGCCATCGTCGTTCCCCTTTCTGGCCATTTGTGGACTACCTTGGCTGTCGCCGTTCGTAGGCTCTGACCACTTGCTTCCACAATCCTTTCCTTAAGACCGTTGGGGATGCTTGTTGGCTTCGGAGATCTTCACTGTTTCAGCTCCCTAACAACCGAGTCCCACCCCCCTCTAACCATGCCCTAAGCCAGGACTTCCCCATCTTGTCCCTCAAACCCCCACGAAATGGCCAACTGTCTAGATCTTGTCGCTGCCATAGTCCAACATCAAGATCTCCCATGGAGTCCATGACTGCCAGTGTCATCTGCCACAAAAGCCACCTCCTACTCTCACTGGCACAAAAATCTATCGGCTTCCTCTTTCCTACAAACCCAATCCCCCCTTTGTTGTGCTACCTCCCTTCACCTAACTTCAACGCCCCCCTCCCTTGTGGGCCCGAGTCTTGGTGGCCAGCCTGGAGGCTGCTCCAGGTTTGGGCCTGAAGGGAGATAGGGCGACGCTTCCCCTCACTCAAAGAAAACTTCTTAACAGTGCTTTGGAAAAAACCCTAACAGAGCTCCCCAACGTATTTGTATGGTCTTTGAGAGAAAGGAATTACTTTTCGAGGAGAATTTTTATAAATCTCATCTTTTAAGATTTATACTATGTCAACAAGCTACTTTAGGTCAATTTGATGTAAAACAGGTTAACTCATTTTGACTCTTTTTTAATGAGAAAATTACGAACCTGATCCTCTGTCATTTTTCTTGTCCATTCCCCTGTCCAGCCAATAATTTATTGACACATCAGTTATCTAATTTTTTTTAATATTCATTAGTTTTCTAATTAATGACCTTCCATTTGATAGTTTTTAAAATAGATAAAAATGATTTTATTTTGAAAAATAAAAATTTTAAAAAATAAAAATTTTAAAAAATTTTGCCTAAGAAAGTTTTTAAAATTTTTGCCTAAAAAATATACTAAAATATTTTTAAAAAAACTCAAAAATAATACCAAACAGGCCACACCTCACATTCTCTTGTTAACGACTTTTGTTAACTTTTTCTTAAGAAAACTCCAGTCTCTCTCTTTGCCTCCCTCACCATTCTGATTCTCTCTCTTTGGTGAAGTAATCAACACTCTAGTCTTTCCTTGAACTCCCAATAAAACTTTTAAATTTCTTGATCTTCATCTTTTTTTTTCTTTTACTATTAATAATTTTGACCTATCTCTCTCTTAGTCTCCTTTTTCCCTCTACTTACTGGTGAGCTCTAGGTATATTAGGGCTGGTAATTTCGGACACGCACGATGACACGATACGAAAATAACACAAGATAAAAGGGTTTGGAGTGCATGTTCATTAATTGTGCCATAAATGGGTTGGCACGAATAACACAAAAATAAACAGGCTGGATTCATACTAACACGCTAAACACGCCTTAACACGTTTAATTAAATGGGCTGTAAACTTATTGACATTGCACGATACGACTCGCCCATTTATAACATATTTAAACTTAAAAATAAAAATATTTGAGATATTTATAATAGGTTAGTATTAATTAGATATTGTATTTTTGTTATTTTTCTTTATTGGCTTTTAAAAAAAATAATTTTTTTTTAATTTTTTAAAATTTTTAGTTAATTGGGTCATAAACGTGTCATATGCGTATTGTTGTCGTGTCAACCCGTCAGGTACGTTTAATAATTGTGTTAATCGTGTCGTGCTGGGTTACGCATGCCATAGGTGTGTCGTGTTTGTATTTGCATTTTTGGCATGTTTATTAATCATGTCGTATTCATGTTTGGGCTAAATGTGTCGTGCTGTAAACGTGTCCACACGAACACAATTATTGCCACCTCTAAGGTATATTCCCTGTAAGTTCTTGTTTTCTGGATCGTGGAATGGCTTCGACTGGGAAAAAATAACTGGTAGATATTATTTTGGGTTGAACATATATATTATCACTTTGAGAATGAAGTATAAGAATAAGGTATGTAGTCAGTTTTTCCGTTTTTGGTTTTAAGGATTTTGAGGGCTTGTGACATATATAGTATACCTAAGTTGCTTTTGTGTGGATTGTTCCAAAAGATTGTGTTTGGAAACTAAAAAGATGTTTGGCATAGTGGTGGGAACAATTAGTTATAACTATTTTTACTGTAGCATGTGAAAGCTCTATACTGTAACAACTTTTTCTTTTTACTATAGCATAGGAGAGCTCTATATTGTTCATAACTGAGATAATGATTAAAACTACTCTTGCCAAACAGCATGTAAAAGTAAACAAATCTTGTTGATTTGTTAAATACTTTTATTTTATTAAATGATATGTTGAGAGGCTTTTTGGATGTAAATTTATTCAGCATAATCTCTCTCTCTTTATCTTTTCTTTTCTTTTTTTTTTTTTAAAGAATGAAAGCCATAGACGAGAGAAGGAGGTCAAGGGCTTAAAAAAGAAATTGGATAAGTCTGCAAAAAAAAAAAAAAAAAGAAAGAAAGAGAGATTTAAAGATCTGATTCAGAGCAGAAAAGAATAAAGAAAGGAATAAAGAGAAAGATGGGACATTGGGACTTGAGAGGAGAAGAGAGAAAGTAAATTAAGTTAATAGCGTAATAACTTAGAAAACAGGTGTTTACACCATTAATGCCACAAAGTAGATAACTGACGTGTCAATAAATTGTTGGCTTGACCAAAAAATGAACAGAGACCGAGTATCCTGTTTCAAAAATTACATGTTCGGCACACTCTTAAAAGTTGCGTTTATTTATGTGATATTAAGAAAAGTTTATACCACAATATAATTTATATTATATGTCAAATTGTGCCACAAATAAATATGTGTATATTTGTAAAAAGTAAATTTAAAAGATAGTATTTATGAAAGTTTCTCTTATTTAATCGTGTTTGGTGGATTCAACTAAGGTTGCATAAAATATCCGCAATCCGCCTAACCAACAGCCCCGTCCCATGCTACCCCATCCTAGGTGGTTTATATGCCAAAGCCACTCTTTTGGTGGGCAAGACAGTTTCAATCTGCCATTTTTTCCAAGTGGTTGCAAATTAGAGTCTAAGACCATGGTTTTAAAGCGCCTCAGCTATCTAAATATTATATATTTGTAATATAAATTTTTAAATTTTAAAGAATAAATGGAAGTTTAATGTTTGTCTTTTGAGTTTTCTTGCTATACATAACATTATGAACTTGAAGTTTGGATTTTTACCTTTTTAGCATTTCGAATTTTAAAATTTAGACATTAGAATTTGGAGTATGGATTTTTTTTATTATTATTTGATAAGCTTTCTACGTTTAAATGTTATATTATATTTAAGATTATACTTTCGAATAATGGTATATTTTGGACTCTAATTTTATGTTCACATACTTAGTTCAAAATTCAAATTGTATTTGTAAATACTTATTTATCAATGATTATATTTTTTTTTATTTTTATTGGTTATATCAATTCGTTGAGACATTAATGAAAGTATATAGAAATAAAAAGGTACAAATATTAAACCATCCAATATGCCATCCAAATCACCATAAAAAAATTTGCCTAAACTGCTTAAATCTTAAGACATTATGGTTTGGATTTTTTTTTTCCAAACCACTTAAACTGTCCAAACCACTCACCATGCAAAAACCCTAGATTCAACCCATTTTAGCCCAAAAACCCATATAGAAAAAAGTTAAATCCTTTAACTTCTTGATCTATACTTACCGATACTATGCAAAAGCCCTTTTATATGTATTAATAAAAAATAGAACCCTTACCTTGGATTGAGCACAAAATCAAGTTCATGATTCAATTTCTCCAAAGTAGTTCAATCCCCTATTAAATTTTTGTTCAACAAAAAGAATCAATAATTGACCAAAAAGATCTTGAACGCATAGGCCATAGCGTCAAAGTAAAATTTGAAGACCACCCAAGAACTTCAAAATCAAGGATTCTTGAAGACCACCCAAGAAATTCAAGACCCCACTTTAAGAGTCCAAACCAAAACTTGAAGAAGAATGCACTTTCTCATAATTTTATAAAACTATAAGAAAATACTAGCAAACTAAAGAAACAAGTATAATGTAGAGAGAAGATACGATCAAGATTTCTTTGTTCTTTCATTGAATAGTTTCTTTTTTTCTTTATTCTTTCTTTCTTCCACTCTTTCTCATTACTTCTTAATTTGATCTTGTATTTCCTTCTCATGGATAATTACAAAACTCTGGAGAATTATCAAGGAAGTTTTGTAGACTTATCAAGGAAGCTTTCAACATTATTAGACCATCTCCAATACAAGTACCTTTGTTAATATTATATTTGTTATCAAAAAGTGTAAGAATAGCATATTTAATGTGCTATTTTTTTTGTGCTCTAATGTATAATGCTATTTAAAATATCATGTCTACTTTTTGTAATTATTTTTAAATCTTAAAACTTGTAAAAGTAAACTTTTAATAACAATTAAAAAGTGAGAATGTTATAATCATTAAAGCAAAAAAGTTCTTTATCAACTAATAAGAATTAAATGCTAAATTTACTATATGTTAAACTTTGTAGCAAATTTGTCATAAAGTCTAGCATATGGCAAATTTAGCATTAAAAATGAAATTAAAAGTGAGATTTTTTTTACACTAGAATACCAAATTTATGATTTATTCTCAAAATCATTAAGAAGGGTTTGAAAAACAATGGTTGTGAAAGTGGAGCCAAAAGAGTCTAAGCTTGTAACTACAGCACCTTCATTGGAAATTCTTATAGACTCACATGGGGTTTATGGATCCAACAAAATGGTTTTTCCTTTCAATTCGCAAGTGATAGTTAGGTTATGAGGATTGGCATTCAAGTGTGCATAAAATGTTCTAACAAGCCTAAGGTAAACCCATGCTCTAGTTTCAACCATGCTAAGCCAACCTTACGGTTCAGTCTTCTCAAAAGTATTGAACTCAATTCTTCAAACGACACAATTCTTTCATCAATAATTTTCTTCATAGTCATATATTGTTCATAATTTCTAACGCTAGTGGGAGCCAAAATGTCGAGATCATGAATTACCTTAGAATAAATTCGTTTTCATCATTTCAACCATGCTAAGCCAACCTTACGGTTCAGTCTTCTCAAATGTATTGAACTCAATTCTTCAAACAACACAATTCTTTCATCAATAATTTTCTTCATAGCCATAGATTGCTCATAATATCTAACGCTAGTGGGAGCCAAAATGTCGAGATCATGAATTACCTTAGAATAAATTTGTTTTCATCATCGGTGGCAACTATTTTCCCTCTCTTCCTTGAATGTTTGCCTCTTGACACCATTAGAACCACAAAAACACAATAACTTTAGATTGAACAATTCCAAACTCTGGTGCAATGGAGAATAGAGTAAAAAGATGGTGCAGGGGTTGGATTTTGGAGGATAAGAAAAGTTTTTGAAGTGTTTGAAAATGATTGATAAATAAAAACTCAAGAAAATGGATTGGGAGAGTGAGAAAATGCTTTGGAGAGATTTTGGAGGAGGAATTCGGCTCTTAGGGTTGAGAAATAGAGGAGAAAATAGAGAAAATGAAGGTTTTGTCTTCTTTAAAAACACGTCGGATTGGGTCCAGAGATGGACCTCTCAATGAGCCTATCGACTGGAGCTGCAGAAATTGTAGCTTCAGATCCTACAGCATATCCTCTTTTATTTGTTTGATTTTAAAACTAAATAAATGAAAACATATTTGAAGCATAAAAATCAAAGATTATTAAAAACAAAGCAAATAAAATAAAATGAATAAAATAGAACTGAGAACATTTAAATAAAGAATTTAACAAAGTATAGACAAGTTAAATAAAGTTCAAACCTATTAATTTAAACCAAGACATTGTCAAAAATACATAAACATGCAAAACAAAGTAAGATGCAACATTCTACTCAGTTGAGCACTCATAGAAATACTAATTTACGCATGTGTAAGTATAAGACTGAGTTTTTACACAAATTAATAGCACTGGTGTTATCATATATAATAGGCGCATGATCAAAACTAAGCCTATGTTTAAAAGTGTTTGTTTCATTCATAGGATTTGTGCAAAACAATTAGCTGCCGATATATATTTGGCTTCCACGACTGATAGGCAACCGAATTTGCTTCTCACTAAACCAAGAGACTAGTAAAAAGACTAGAAAATGGCAAGTGCCAATTGTGTTTTTATAATCAATTGTGCAACCAGCCTAATTTGGCATTGGAATAATTTAGTCAGTCTATATGTGTGCCTTTGAAATGCCATAACTCCAATTCTTAGTGTCACTTAAATATCTAAAAATTTTCTTAACTGTACTAATATGTGATTTCTTAGGATTAGCTTGAAATCTAGCACATAAGCTTACGCTAAACATAATATCCGGCCTACTTGCGAATAATGAAATAAGGATATGATCATACCTCAATATTTGGTGATGCATATCACCTCACCACTTTCATATTTATCTAATTTGATTGATGACCTCATTGGATTGGCCATTGACTCTAGATTTTTCATTTGAAATATTTTAAGAAGATCCTTTACATACTTGACTTGATTTATGAAGATATTAGCCTTAGCTTGTTTGATTTATAGTCCAAGGAAGAACTTGAGTTCACCCATCATGCTCATTTCAAATTCACTGTGTATACACTTAGAAAATTCTTCACACAAGGCAACGTTAGTAGAACCAAAAATGATAACATCAATATAAATTTAAATAATAATCAAATCATCATCCTTGGTTTTTGTGAAAAGAGTAGTATTGCTTTTCCAATTAGAAAATTATTTTCAATTAAAACTTTACTAAGTCTATCATACCAAGCTCTAGGAGCTTGTTTTAAACCATATAAAGCCTTTTTCAATTTAAAAACATGATCCGAATACTTGTGATTTTGAAAAGTCGGGAGTTGTTTTGCATAAACTTCTTCTAAAGTTATCCATTCAAGAATATGCTTTTGACATTCAATTGATAAATGGTAAGCCATTTAAGGCAAGCAAAAACAAGCAACATTTTAATAGACTCTAAATGAGCAATCGATGCAAAAGTTTCTTCATGATCAATACATTTTTCTTAATTGAAACCTTGTGTCATTAATCTAGCCTTGTTTCTTATAATTCCACCATGGTCATCCTTTTTGTTCCTAAAAACTTATTTGTTGCTAATCATAGATTGGGAACTAAGTCTTGGGACTAATTCTCATACATCATTTCTTTCGAATTGGTTTAGCTCTTTTTGCATAATTAAAATCCAAAATTTATTATTTTCAACATCTTTAAAACTATTTAGCTCAATTTGACATAGAAAAGCTAAATTGTTGCAAATATTTTTTTTTACTGATGATCTAGTTCTCACTCCATGTAATGAACCACCAATAATGGCTTTCCTAGGATTAAAGGGGTGATACTTCCATTCCTTTAGCAAATGATACGATGTAGGCCCCATATTTGAATCTTCAAGTTGTTATTCTAGCAGTTGTTGATGTTGAAGTGGTTCAATGGTTGGAGAGTGTAAGTCATCTAGAAGTTCTTTACCTTTTTCTTTAATTCCAAGTTCTTCATTTAATGTTCTAACCTAAGTCATTATTATCCATACTTCTCTCCATCAAGATGTTAGTTTCATAAAATACCGTATGCGTAGACTCTTCCACAATCAGAGTTTTTTTATTATACACTCTGTAAGCTTTGCTAGTAATAGAATATCCAAGAAAAATTCTAACATCGGATTTTGTATCGATTTTTCCTAAATTTTCTTTGGTATTTAATAAAGAAATATTTGCATCCAAAGACTTTAAAATAACTAATGCTAGGTTTTCTTTTATTTAAAATAACTAATGCTAGGTTTTCTTTTATTCCAAAACAAATAGGGGATTTTATCCATTTTAGGTCTAATAAGAACTTTATTCATAACATAGAAAGTAGCATCTATGACTTCAGCCTAAAAATATTTTAGAAAGCCATTTTTTATTTAACATAGACCTAGCCATTTATTGAAGAACTCTTTTTTTTCTTTTTAACAACACCATTTTGTTGAGAGGTTATAGGTGTTAAAAAGTTATGTTCAAAACCTTTCATGTTGCAAAATAATTCAAAAGTATTGTTGTCAAATTCATGTCATGATCATTTCTAATTGAAGTAATCATATAGGCTTATTTATTTTGAATTCTTTTGCAAAAGTATGAAAAATTTTTCAATTCCTTATTTTTATTTGCCAAAAACAAAACCAAGTAAATCTTGAAAAATTGACGATAATACAAAAGCATAATAGTTACCATCAAGACTAGCAGTCCTAGAAGAACCATGCAAATCTATATAAAGAAGTTGTAAAGCTCTTGTGGTAGGAATTTTAGAAATATATTAAAAGAATTTCTATCTTGTTTTCCAAATTGACATGCATCACAAACTTTTTTTAAATGGAAGTTTTGGCAACTCCCGAACAACATATTTTCAAAAAAATTTTGAAAGTATATGCATAATAGCATGTCTAAGTTTTCTACGCTAAAACAAAAAACCATCATTTAAAATTGAAATGCATTTTTTTTTTATTTGAAAACTTTTAAACATCAAAAGTATAAATATTTTTATTTCGGTCACCAATAAACACAACCTCACCATTGCAAATAATTTCAATTAAATACTTGAGAGATTCAAAGGTGACTTTATAATCCCATCACACAATTGACTAATATTAGACAAGCTATCCTTCAAATTATCAATGAGAAAAACATTTTCAACAATAGAAGAGTAATCGTTACCGAAATCACCAACACTAAGAATTTTGCCTTTTACATTGTCTCCAAACATCACATGACCACCATTCTTATTGGTAAAGTTTAAGAAAAGTGAGAGATCTCCTGTCATATGCTATGAGCAACCACTATTTAAACACCATACCTATAAAAATATTTTCAATTCTTGATCTTTAGTATCCACATAACTTTGGGTTCATTTTTGCGAGTCTTCATGGTTTTGGGAACCCATTGTTTCCTAACTTCCTAAATAAGTATATATATATTCTGAGTTATCATATGTACTTACTTGATGCTTTGCCAAAATAATTTTTGAAATACCTTTGTTTGATATGTGGCTTATATCCTAAACTATCCTTGCTAAACACACATCATTGTTCACCAAGTATCAAATCAAAATTTCTTTCCATTGGTAAATTTTAAAATTGCTTTTGTCAAGTCATCAACTTTTTCTTTTAATGACTATAGCTTCACTCTTATGTTTTTAAAGTTTCTTTCCATAGAATTTTTTTAAGTATTGACTTTCTAAGAGCTAATTTTTCATAATCATCATGTAATTTATTTAATGCTTTAGATAATTCAATAAATTCAATTCCATGATGATCATTAATTGAAGAGCTAGAAAAACATGTCTTATTATCATCAATGGCCATGACGTACATGTTGGCAATTTCTCTTGGCTCCTCTTCATTGGATTCCCTAAGATTAAGTTTATCCTAAGTAGCTTGAAGAACTCTCTAAATTCTTCTTTTTTGGTTCCTTTCTTGCTTCCTTTCTTTTCGATCGAGAAGGCAATTTGATCTCTTGTGTCATACTTTCTCGCAATTGTAACAAATTACTTCATCTATATTTGATTTTTTTCCTTGATCTTTATTTCCTCTAGAGCCCTTACCTTGGTTGAATTTTCTATGAAACTTCTTGTATTTGTTTGCAAACAAGACCATTCTATGCAAGTCTCTTGATCAAAGGATGTGTCTTCATCATCCGCGTCATCTTTTTCCTCTTCTTGGATAAATGCTTTGAAGACTATTCCTTTCTTCTTCTTCTTCTTCTTCTTATTTTCTTCTTCTTTTTGATTTTGCCTTCTTGTAATCTCATGAGTCAAAAGTGATCCATTTAACTCTTTTAATGGTAGAGTGGAAAGATCTTGGCTTCCTCCAAGTTTGTCCTTTTCACATGCCATGCCATCAACAGTGGTTGGATACTCTTGTTTACCAATTTGCTTATTTTGAATGTCCTACAAAGAGATTCTGAGTCGTTAACAATATCTGTAAACCTTGTGTACATTTTAGTAATGGACTCATTTTAAACATTTCATAATCGTGAATAAGATAATTAATTTTGGTTTATTTCACTTGGTTTGTTCCTTCATGAACAACCTCTAAAGTACACTATATCTCTTCTATGGATGTGCAAGAAGTGATTCTATTAAACTCATTTCTATCCAAAGCATAATATAAGATATTAATAGCTCTAGCATTCAAAGACAACTTCTCATCATTGTCATCATATTTATTTGGATCTTTGGGACTCATTACTTTATCCACTTCTTTCATAGGTTTATAAGGACTTTTTTCTAAATTCTCCATAAAGCATAATCTATAGGCTACAAGTAAATGGTCATCCTAGATTTTCAATAATTGTAATCAACCTCGTTAAAAAAAGGAGGCTTATTCATGCAATGACCTTCTATATTTTACAAATTTTGAGTAGCCATGCTCAAGATTGTTAAATCTTTTTCAAACATAATTTAGATTACCTCCATTTGATACCAATTGTTCATCAAAAAAGGACTAGCAAAAAAGAGGGTAAATTAGGTTTTCATAACTTTTTCACAATTATTTCAAAATAATAAACTAATTGCACAAATAATATAAACACACAATTAAAATGAAACAATAAATGTAAATAACTTCAATAACTCAAAATAAAATATAAATTGCTTGAAAGTAAAAGAGTGTAGAGAGAAAAATATAAATGCATTTAGAGTGGCTCGTATTGTCGACCGAAGGTCAACCCGACCCCTTCCACTATCATGATCAAATTTTTGGCACAATCATTCCTTGTATAACAACGATAACTTGCTCCACTAGAGGCATATCAAACCTCTCCAATCGCTACTTTTGCACAGAAAGGCTCCTAAACAACCCTAAAATTTAGAGGACTTTGCAAGCCTATCAATCCTATTTTACTAGAAATTGAAACAAATTTTCACTCTCTAACATCACTTATGATGAGATTGAATACAAGTTGAAATTTCTAGTAGATGTAAAAGCACACAATAAGAATTTTGAAACAAGTTTGGCTCAAGAAGTGATGAAAGGCTATTTTAGAGAGATAAACACTTATAAAGTGATTCAATAAGTTCAAGATATTAAGATATAAACACAAGGTCAATTTCAAGGCTTTTATATAAAAAATCTTGAAAACTAGTTATTTATAGCCATTGGGGGTTAGTTTCCAATGACTAGAAATATAGTAGTTGGAAATGTCGGCCAACCACAAAATAGTAACTAAGTCGACCGGCCTAGAGTGGTTGGTCGACCAATCAATTAACTTTTTTGCACTACACCCCTTTGAATTTTACGCGTTCGGCAAATCAATCTTTAAACTAAAAATTTTTACAATTGATTTTTTAAAACTTTGGAATTTGTTGCATAGTATGTCCAATAAAAACAACGTCAAATTTTTGATATATTTTAATCACGTGACAAGCACATGAATTTTAACGGAGGATATAGTAAGTCTCTTTAATCAAATTAGGAATTAACAAATATAAAATTAATTAAAATAACATTAAAAAAAATAAAAGAAGATGATCAAACCCCCTTGTCGGTCAAAATTGAAAAAATGAAAAAAAAAATAAATAAGGAAACCCATTGATTCTTCTTCCTCCTCTCCAATGCCAAAATCATTATCATCCATTTCCGAACAAAGGGATGCTGAGATCAGACCCCTCGACGAAGACCCTTTAGCCCTTGGAGAGCTTGTCTCCCTTGGACTTGACCGAGCTTAACATCGACATGAAGATCTCGTAGATCTTAGCCTGGTCTGAGGTCCTACTATAGTGGCTGAATAAGTGGGATCTTTACAAGAGATTGGGCCTTCAATAGAGAATTTGGGCGGAGGGGATGTTGAGAATGTGAGCAATTTGTTTAGGGAACTTATTTTCTCTCTCTCACTTTCTCTGTGTGTATCTCAACCTTTCTCTCTCAAATCCTTCCTGGTTTGTTTGCTGTTAATGGGTTCTATTGTTTGGTTTTAATGAACTTGTTTTCCTTTTATTATTATTATTATTTTTTGTTATTATGATTTTGGTTCCACAATGCATTAAAACCAAGTGGAAGTTCCAATTCCAAATTTTGATATCTTAACTTCCATTTGGGAACTTTAGTTGAAACTAATGTTTTAAGTTTAAAAATTATAACATGTCGAAACTTTACACTATTACAATTTTTTTTATTTTTTATTGTAGTTGCTGAGAGCTTTACACAATTCATAATTATAACTGATGCATTGAAATTGAAATTCAAAATACAATTTTTTAGATCAAAGGAGGTCAAGTGGTCTTCATCCCATCCCATACCGGGTCAAAGATAAGTGGTATGCCCTGACGCCATAAAAAGAGTAGTCAAGATCTTATACTAATTTTTTCGATTTATCGACCTAGGCCCACACCCACTTACACCTTAAATCCAATGCATCAACAGCTATTGCCGCAGCAAGGAGCTTATGTGGGCCGTGGAAATTCGTACCTTAACAAATGAAGCAGAGAAGCTTATCAAAGGCTTCTCAATCAACAGACTAAAACCTTCGCACGTTTTGCCTTGAGTTATTATCGTCATTATTGTTATATTTTCACAAGTTGCTTTTCTAGAGCATTAAAATTTAAAAAAAAAAAAAGAAAAAGAAGAAGAAGAAATTGTGGAATTAGGTGTATTTGGTGGAGCAAATTTAGATACCAAACTTGGACCAGTCCAAGCAGATCTTACACCAAACAACGCTATAATTGGTGGCTCCTTGAGAATCTTCCAAATGGCAAGAAGCACGCAGGAAAGATTGCTGGTAACGCGAAAGTAGCCTCTGATGTTTATATTGGCAGAAAATTGGACTAATATACATATAATATATATTACACGCTAATTATAATCTCTCTTCTAGAAACAATGCAAAATATAATCACTAATTAATCCCACCCAAAAAAAAAACTTTTCTTCTTATCCTTCTTCAACGAGAAGTAGTACATGTTCTCCCCCTATACTTACTCATAAAACCTCCAAGTCCCACAAGCAATACTTCGATTAATTTTCTCTTTCATACTCTGCACAGATAGGAGTAATATATATATTACAGCAGATATTTATTATCGTTTTTAAACACAATATATTTGAAATAAACACCTCATTTTCATTAAGAAATATTTATGGTCTAATAATATTATACCTCAAAAGGGGCAAATACAAAGAAATAAAAAAAAAAAAAAAAAAAACTTACTAAAGATTTAGACAAACATCATAATCCTCCTAATCATGCTGAAATAGCAAAAACAGAAATGATTATACTAACTATCCCGTAATTATCATACTTGAATTCGAACGTGTCTATAAAAATCAGCCCCATTTAAAAAAGCCTCTAATTTCTTTTAAAAAAAAAGCTTCTAAAATCAAGGACAATAGTTAGATACACAGACTAGTTTCATGGTAACAAAACTTCAATAAACTTGTCAATTTAAATTTAAAATTGGTTTATAAATGTGTTCGTAGACTACGCCATAAGGCCCAAAGTTCGAATCCCCAAAAATTAAAAAATGGGTATATAAATTAAGCAGTTTACTTACTGCTGGAACTCTATGTTGATGGTTGTAGCGGTGGAATTGGCAACGGCAGCAAACGCCGTCTGCGACAAAATCATGGTGGTGCCGGGGGCGGACGGCGAGGAGACCAACGAGCCGGCGTAATCCACAATCTTGATGAGAATAATCTTCTCCGGAACACAAGTCCCGGGCTTGGCGGCGCTGATGCACCTGACCTGGTACTGCCTCCCGCAGGATGCCCCATTGTCCCAAATTCCCTCCCCGGCGGCCGCAAACAGATTGCTCGTCGGAAACTCCGACGAGTCTGTCCCGGAACACTGAGTGGCTAAAATCACGTATGGATATATACCAAATTTCAGTAATTTTTGTGATGGGTGTTTACGATATTGTCGCAGTAGAAGCCAGTGGTACTTTTCGTGAGAAGGGTTATAAGATATGAAAATGATCATGAGTCATGACTTACGTAGATACGGAGGAGAGTACTGGGCTGCGGTTCCAACGTCGCCGTGGGAGGTACGGAAAATCTGTGAAATCATGAGACTTATTAGAATTACCTGAAGAATACTGTGGCGAGTTTTTGCCATGTTTTGCATAAAAGGGCTTTTGGGAGTTTGGAGGACAAGCCCAATATTTGAACTTAGAAACAAAAGTTAAAAATGATTTCTTCTTTATTTCTCTGGGAATCTTTTTATTCCAGAGAATTATTATTTTTTAAAAGTCAACGTGTTTTGGTTTTTATTTAATGTTGTATGTATATGTTCGTTGTTCCGGACCAAAAGTTCGAAAACTTAGAAGAGTCAAGAGACGGCGAGGGGGGAAGAGGGACCCAAGGTTCGGCGACTGTATTACTTTGTCAACTTATTACGCGTTTTCTTCTCTTATTTATTTTTTCTTTCTTTATTATTTTTTTTGGCCAGCTTCACTTTTTCCTTCTTTTTTTTCTTCTTAAGAAACATCGGGGGTATATCGAGTCCCGTTAGTTTTTGCTTTATGTGAATGTGATATTAAATAGGTTTTGTATTTTATGACAAGAAAAATATATTACAAAACATAAAAAGACAGTAGAAACACTTATAGATTACATTCATAGTTCCAACTAAAATAGACAGTACATTAACAGAAAACCGATTCCATCAATAAATTGAAATAAAACCCAATTTCATCGATGCAATTGTTGAAAGACCTCTCTCTCTCTCTTTTTGGGATATGCTTTCGGGATTGTTTGAGTAAATTATTGTTTTTTTGTTACTTCATTGATGATATGTAAAATAGGCAACTTTTATAGTGGAGAGTGTAATTTTGCTTTATAGGTAAAGCAGGAGTGTTTTAGTCGTCTAATTAACTTTTTAACAGTTTAATTTAGGATTGAAAGCAATTCTATATCATGTACTGTAAATTTTTAATGTGGACAATCGCATATCAGATTGTTACAACACCAATCTAGCAGTTAAAATGTTATGTTCTATTGGTGAAGCAAAATTGTCTTCTTTACCGTTAAAATTCCCTATAAAATAAACATGTCATTTATAAAGTTGGACAATTTCAAAAAAAAAAAAAAAAAGAAAGAAAAGAAAGAAAAGGTTAGACAAATTGGGTCCTTTTGTAACAATTGCTTAATATATTGTACAAACGACCGAGGCAATTTGGCTTTAAAGGTGTTATTAGACCTAGCTAATAAAGGGGAAATATGCAAAATTTCTTAGAATGTGGCTAATGATTGAAACGGTCACGTTTCCTTGCAATACTTAGCCTTGACATTCAAAGAGAGTACTTCAAACTCCAAAAAAAAGGAATTCCACAAACTTAATAATTATCAACGTTAATAAGTTGATTGTTTGACGCGGCTAATTGATTTTATAATGCATGTAATCTGACTAATATAACCTTTCATTTGTTGATGATATGGTACTTGAATTCCTTCTCTCTTTCCTTTAAGTCAATCAATATACTTATGGAGTGTTTAGTAAGATGGTTAAAATTATTGATAAAAACCGTTTTTATTGTAGCATATGAAAATTTTACATCGTAAGATTTTTTTAATGTTATTATAATATGTAAAAATTTTGTACTATTTATAATCAAAAAAGTAGTTTAGATGGTCGTCCATGCCAAACTGCCAAACACCAAATAAATATGTTAGTTATAACTTAAGAAGTATACCAACGGCAATCTGTCTTGTTACGTTATCGACGTGTTTCTCATTTTCATCGACATCATCATCGATGTGATCGTAAATAATTATATACGGATATGAGGATGGAGACTTTTTTGCATACGCTCCGTCTACATAGCAGGAAAATTCTGGCTCCACGGTGAAAATAAAAAATGTAACTTTTAACAATTTCAAATTGTTGGTGTATTTTGTCGGAAAAGAGAAAATGCACGTTAAGAATTTTTGGAAAAAAAAGTGTATGAGTCGTGTATAAATATTTTCTTTAAAGGTTTTATTTACTCATATTTATTCGAGTTTGTTAAAGAGTTTTGTGACAAATTACTTTTAAGATACAATAAATATTTAAACAAAATATCTTACAACTTTATAGTGTTCCATAACAACATAGAAATAATTTTAGAGTTTATAAAAAGACGTAGGTGTTATTTGATGAATGACACAATCAGATAAATCCATACAACTTTTACACAAAGATGCCTCTTCAAACGTAAAGGTATCTCTTCATTTGTAAAAGTGTTTATTCATATATCATCACATCTATTATAATGGATATGTCTATTGCTAATAAATGACCAAGTTTGTATGAAAGTATATAACCAATGAATACACCAGTTTGAAACAACTGGAAAGACAAAATATTATCATACATCAGCTCGAAAGAGCGCCGCGATGCCACCTTTTTGGTGCCATGGCACTAGGTACACTGGAACAAAATTTCACGCAACACAGTAGTGGGTGTCGCATTGCTGGAGTAGCGCTCGATTCCAATTTTGCGGTTTTGTGCCTTCCAACACCGTGGCTTTAATTTTAGTGCCACAACGCTACACTTTGATGCCATATACACTATAAAATGTGTATTTTAATGTGTCTAATGATCTTATAACATATGAAAGATATATTACAATCTCTCTTACAAAAATTATGCAACAATTATCTTTTTTTAACAGCTTAAAAGGAAGGGAGAAAGAACAAATAGCATATTTAAGTGAAGAATTAGTAAATAATGTTATATTTTTTTAACATGTGTAATAAATAGCAAATCATAAGAAATTGAGATAATTTTATGAGAAATTGAAAACAAAATCCCAAAATATGCTGACCTCTTTCTCATATCTATCTCTTAAGTTTCTCCTTCCTAGCACCGATGGTGGTTGGAAAAAACTTGTATTTATATGTTAAACTTCTATTTTCAAATAATGAAAAAATTTATCAGCAAGGCCGACGATGTCACCGACGGTTGGGAAATATTTTATTAACATGTAAATGCTATATTTACATATAAATACAAAAATTTACCCACAACCTCATCGGACCCAAAAATACCATATTAACATTTAAATACTGTATGTTCATATAAATACAAAAATTTTAAATATTATTTATATCTTATATATTTGTAAGAATATAATTAATAACATTTTTTTGAAAAAAATAAACATACTCCAAAATTTAATATTCTTTATTCTAAAAAGTGATAAACACAAAAGAATTGTTTAAAACTAAACTCTTGGTCCTAATAACAATTAAGAAAAAAATTTATATATATTAGTTTAAACTGATTAAGAAAACTAAACCAAACTGATTGGTTTGGATTGGATTTAGGAATGCACAACAAACCGATTAAACGGATCAAACCGATCAAACCAAATCGAACCACAATAAAACCAAACCAAACCAAATAATAATTGGTTTGGTTTGATTGAAAATCTAGAAAAACTAATTAAATTAGTTTGGTTTATGGTTTTATCCCTAAAAAAAAAAATCAAACTAAACAAATTTTTGGTTGTATATATTTTAAATATTATATATCTATAATTATTTATTTTACTGTATATTTTAAGAAGAAATAAACATACTCCAAAAATTTAATATTTCTTATTCTAATAATTAGACAGACATAGAGAATTGTTTATCATACAAACAGTTGGTTTTACTTATAATCAAGAAAAAATTATTTATATTAGTTCAAACCGTTTAGAAACCAAACCAACTGCAATTGGTTTTGTTTGAATTAGATTCGATGTGATAATTTAATTAATTTGGTGTAGTTTGAAAATCTCCAAATCAATTTATAATTGGTTTGGTTTGGTTTGGTTTGGTTGCCTATCCTTAATTTGATTTGATCTTGTAGTTGGTTTGGTTTGCCTTGAAAATCTTCAAACCGATCTATAATTGGTTTGGTGCATGATTTACTTAAAATAAATGGTTTCATTTTATTGTCCATCTCTACTCCAAATTAGGAATGGCAACAGGGCAGGGCGGGGCTGGGCTGGTATGCTTCCCCCACCACCATACCTTACTACTTTTTTGTCCCCATACCCACCCCACACCCACCTATTTTAAGACAGGGGGGAGGTCAGGGAATCCCCATCGAGGGAACTATCCTCATACCCTACTCGTTTACCCTTTAGGGTTTTAAATTTGTTACAATATTATTAAACTCGAATCAAATTTCATTTAGTAAATTGTAAAATTTAACAACATAATCACTTATATCTTATAAAATAAACCTTAAACAAAATCCAAACTCCGTCAACATGAAAACTAAATTTATAAAATAAACCAAAACATTAAAATATTAAAAAATATTATTCTTTTTTTTTGGCATATTCTCTTCATAGTTTCATATTAACTCCACTACTTTACATACGTGTCCTTTACATGCATATATATGTATATATATGTATATACATAAATACATATATAAATATACACACATAAATACATATATATAGAGGTGACAATAATCATGTTCATGTCGGCACGTTTACAGCACGACACGTTTAGCTCAAACACAAACACGACACGATTAATAAACGTGCTAGAAATGTAAATACGAACACAATAAGCCTATAGCACGCATAACACGACACGACACGATTAACACGATTATTAAACATACTATGATGGGTTGACATGATAACAACACGCATATGATACGTTTATGACCCAATTAACTAAAAAATTTTAAAAAAATAAAAAAATAATTTTTTTTAAAATGCCAATAAAGAAAATTAACAAAAACACAATATCTAATTAATACTAACCTACTATAAATATTTCAAATATTTTTATTTTTAAGTTTAAATGTGTTATAAATGGACGGGTCGTGTCGTGCCATGTCAACACGCTTACGGCCTGTTTAATTAAACGTGTTAAGGCGTGTTAGCACGAATCCAGCCTATTTATTTTCGTGTTATCCGTGCCAACGCATTTATGGCACAATTAATAAATGTGCAGTCCAAACCCGTTTATCTCGTTTCGTTTTCGTATCGTGTTATCGTGCGTGTCTGAAATTGCCGACCCTACATATATATATATGTAAGAAAAATAAAGAAAATATAATTACGTCAGAGGCGGGTTCGGGAGAGTTTACCCCACCCCTGCCCTAGCCCCTACTTAAAGGGTTAATTTTAATTTCCATACCCATCCCTATCCCTATATAGGGGCGGGTATGTCAAATAAACACCCAAATAATAAAATTATAAGGGTGTTTAAAAAATCCATTAAACCGTTCAAACCATCCGATCTAAGTCAAACCAAACAGAACCAATGGATTTTGTTTTAATTTTGGATGGTTTGGGTGGTTTTTTATATGAATATTTTAGATGGTTTGGTTAGTGATTGGAACTTCAAAACCTACCAAACCATCCACCTAAGCCATCCATCCAAATTGCCCACAAAATCATCATATTATATACATTTTATTTTTAAAATATTTCTTATACAAGAATTTTTACTATTTTTTA
>CAMOHE010054144.1:13014-24721 GCA_946598075.1 Artocarpus hirsutus | reverse complement strand
TTTTTTTTTGGCATATTCTCTTCATAGTTTCATATTAACTCCACTACTTTACATCCATGTCCTTTACATGCATATATATGTATATATATGTATATACATAAATACATATATAAATATACACATATAAATACATATATATAGAGGTGACAATAATCGTGTTCGTGTCGGCACGTTTACAGCACGACACGTTTAGCTCAAACACAAATACGGCACGATTAATAAACGTGCTAGAAATGTAAACACGAACACAACATGCCTATAGCACGCATAACACGACACGACACGATTAACACGATTATTAAACATACTATGATGGGTTGACACGATAACAACACGCATATGACACGTTTATGACCCAATTAACTAAATTTTTTTTTAAAAAAAAAATAATTTTTTTTAAAATGCCAATAAAAAAAATTAACAAAAACACAATATCTAATTAATACTAACCTACTATAAATATTTTAAATATTTTTATTTTTAAGTTTAAATGTGTTATAAATGGACGAGTCGTGTCGTGCCATGTCAACACGTTTACGGCCCGTTTAATTAAACATGTTAAAGCGTGTTAGCACGAATCCAGCCTGTTTATTTTTGTGTTATTCGTGCCAACCCATTTATGGCACAATTAATAAACGTACGGTCCAAACCCGTTTATCTCGTATTGTGTCATCATGCGTGTCTGAAATTGCTGACCCTACATATATATATATATGTAAGAAAAATAAAGAAAATATAATTGCGTCAGAGGCGGGTTCGGGGCAGTTTACCCCACCCCTGCCCTAGCCCCTACTTGAAGGGTTAATTTTAATTTCCATACCCATCCCTATCCCTATATAGGGGCGGGTACTCATGGGTGCCTATACCCATAGGTAAGAATGTCATCCTTACTCTAAATGTTAACATATATGTAAAAACAACCGAAACAATCTGAACCATCTACATTGACTAATTTAAATATAACAAAATAAATACTGTATATATTTGGATTATTGTATCAGAGACACATGCCTCTATTCAATTCTATATATTTCTGCTAGTACATCATATGGGATAAAGTTGAATTGATTGTTGTTTAATGCATGTATAGCAGGAAGGCTTAATATCTAATAGCTGTCCCCCAAACATGGACGTCAACTTGTCCATGAATTTTTTTAACACCAAATCCATCTACAATCCTATGGGAAGGCTAACGTGACACGAGCAATAAAACAAACCGAACATTAAAATTCCTCAATATATTTTAAAATTCCTTTTCTTTTCCCCCATTTTCCCCTCGCCCCTTTGGGCACCCAATCTGGTTTATTCAATTTGATGCAGATTTTTCCCCCTTTTTCTCGATCATTTGTATTATAGATGACTATAGATGACTCGATAAGACAGATAAGTTAAGGGCTCCAATCTCCTCATACTTTTACCTGTAACTCATGATCAACCAATTTTAGATAAGAATTGGCCACTAGTGTCATTGATTTGGTAAACCAATACCGTCTACCATTAAGATGTTGACCTAGACCTAGCTCGTTCATAGTTTAATTGAAATCTGTTTTCTATCAGAAATTTCAAAAAGCAGTTGGTGCTTGCTTTTATCGATTAAGTTGACTATTGACTCCATTAATGCACGCAAATTTACAATTAGTCCGTTTGGTTAAAAAGTTTCAACAAAAAATTTAAATCTTGTAGACTGTACTGTTTGATAGAATTTTCAAGATGGCTTTGTTTTAATAAATGAAAATTTTTAGAGGACGTGTTTTTAAAATTTTTTGCTCAAAAGAGGTGTAAAAACATTTTCAAAAATACTTATAAATACCATCAAATGGTATTATTACAAAAAAGTTTGAATTGCAAGTTCAAACTAGGAAACAAACAAGCTAATACATATCCACCCAATTGATTGTCATCCTCTATCTCAATTTGCTTGGTAGGCTCTTTCAGCACTGGAATAAGGATGTGTTTGGTTGTAATGAGTGAATAATAATAGAAATAGTAACGGTAATGGTTATGGAATAGAATGGAAAGAAAAGTTGAGTTTTTGTTTGGTTAGAATTTTGCAAATGTAATTGAGTGGACTTGTATTAAGTTTATTTGGACAAAATTATCCTTTTACATGTAAGATAAAAGCACGGAATCAAGGTGTCTTTTTTTTCCTTTTTTAAATGATAGAAAGCCTAGAGAATCTTCGAGGCTACTGAATATGTCAAATAAACACCCAAATAATAAAATTATAAGGGTGTTTAAAAAATCCATTAAACCGTTCAAACCATCCGATCTAAGTCAAACCAAACAGAACCAATGGATTTTGTTTTAATTTTGGATGGTTTGGGTGGTTTTTTATATGAATATTTTAGATGGTTTGGTTAGTGATTGGAACTTCAAAACCTACCAAACCATCCACCTAAGCCATCCATCCAAATTGCCCACGAAATCATCATATTATATAATTTTATTTTTAAAATATTTCTTATACAAGAATTTTTACTATTTTTTATTTTTTCATTGGTTATTACTTGAAGTTCTATCTATGTAAGATGCATTTTTCTGTGCTCTATAATTACACTTCTCATACTCATCATCAGCATCTAGGAAAATAAAATCAAATTAAAGAACCAACACATATAACCACGACTAATTTATGGAATGGAATCCTAGCCTCTCCCCATCTAGCGACTAACGTCTTTTCTATACACTGCTGTCGGCCTACTTGCTATGCCGTCATTGTCATGTTTTCTCTCTTTGCTGCCAGCCCAACTCACCATGGTGTCAACTAAGGATATTAGTAGGAGGAGAGGTTTATCGACACCAGTAGAAAGCTTTAATTCAAGTTTATAATTTATTTGTGTTATCTTATGTTATTTAGTTGTATTTTTGACTTTTTAGTTTGATTCTTGATGAACTTCGATTTGTGTTAGTGTGACTTTTTACTTTGGCTATTGGTTTGTATTGAGACCTTGAAAGGTAAACTTTTAGACATTTTATAATTTTGTTAAGTATTAAAAAAATTAAGGTGCAAACTGTTGTTGGTGTAGAGCCAAATCAAGTCAACAACCTAGCAAAAGGAAGAAAAAGGATAGGAAAGGCAGATTTGGGGCGCTGCAGCACCAAAGTTGGACGCCGCAGTGCCCGTGGGCAATAAGACAGCGTCGCGGCACAAGTAGAAGGGCACTGCAGCACCGGTAGGTGAGCAACGACGCCGCGGCACTTGAAACGAGCACCACGACGCTAAAGCGTTGTGTTGCACGATTTTTTTACGGGATTTTGAAGCCAACAAAAGGGAAACTACTATGGTTTCTCATTAGTTGCTATTTTTCTCTTCTTTGGGGTATAAATAGACATAAGATGGCTAGGGTTGTGTGTGTGACTTTGAGAGAGTGACATTAATTTGTGTAAGGCATATTTTTGTGAGAGCTTCATTGTTGAGAGAAAAAAAATTATCACAAAGGGTGCTAGATAGAAGAGAGATTTGGGAAACACTCTTTGAGAATGTGTGATAAATTTTTCTTGTAATCTGTAATCTCCTTCATCATAGTAGAATTTGTAGCGGTAGAAACATGACGTAGTCTTGAATTTGGACGAACCTGTATAAAAATTTGGTGTCACTCTTTTCTTCTTTTCTCCAATTTCTTTTCTGCAATTATTCATTCTTACGTTCCTTAGAATTTGGAGACGCCTAATTCCCTAACAAGTGGTATCAGAACGAAGGTTTGGATCAAGAACAATGACGGGAGAAGAAGGTTTGGCAACCGGTATCATCAAATTTGATGGTTCAGATTATTCCTATTGGAGGATGTAAGTAGAAGAGTACATCTATAGCAGGGAACTGCACTTGCCCTTGGATAATAAGCCCGAAGGCATGAAGGATGAGGAGTGGAATCTCCTTGATAGACAGGTGCTGGGTGTGATCCGTTTGACCCTATCAAAGAACGTGGCCCACAATGTTACGAAGGAGAATACTACAACAAAGATGATAAAGGCTCCGTCAGAGATGTATGAAAAGCCCTCAGCCAATAACAAGGTATATCTCATGAAGAAGCTCTTTAATTTAAAAATGCCTGAAGGTGCCTCGATGGTAGAGCATCTGAACAATTTCAACATCGTCCTGAACCGATTGGTCTCGGTAGAGATTAAATTTGATGATGAGATCAATGCCCTGATCCTCTTGGCCTCGTTACCAAATAGTTGGCAACCCATAAGGGTGGCCATTACTAATTCAATTGGGAATGAAAAACTAAAGTTTGTTGATGTCAGCAACTCTATTCTAGCGGAAAAAGTTCATAGGAAGGATTCAGGTGAAGCCTCTACGTCGAACTCGGCCCTTAATGTTGATAATATGGGTAGGAAACTTGAAAGACATTCCAACAAGGATAATGGCAGGAAAGACAAGTCGAGAAACAACAGGATTATGGAGTGTTGAAATTGTAGAAGGACCGGCCACTTAAAAAAGAATTGCGAGGCTCCAAGGAAGAATGAAGACAAGAACAATGACGCTATTAACGTCACCACAGAAGAGGAACAAGATGCCTTGATCTTGTCTGTTGACAATTCTTTTGATTCGTGGGTGATAGATTTAGGAGCATTATTCTACACCACTGCACACCGTCATGTCCTGGAGAATTATGTTGCCAAAAATCATGGTAAGGTTTACCTTGCAGATGGTGAACCTTTGGACATTGTTGGCATTAGGGATGTCAGTTTAAAAATGCCTAATAGGTTTGTGTGGAAGATTCAGAAGGTGAGACATGTACCCAAATTGATGTGCAATTTGATTTCGATAGGGCAACTAGATGACGAAGGACATAAAGTGACCTTCAGTTGTAGAGGTTGGAAAGTCACTAAGAGAGCGATGGTTGTTGCTCGGGGACACAAGGCTAGAACTCTCTACATTAACTCTAGTTGTAGAGATACCATAACAGTTGCTGACTCTGCCGCCAACATTGAGCTATGGCATAATAGGCTCGGTCATATGAGTGAGAAGGGAATTAAGGTGCTTCACTGCAAAGGAAAACTGCCAGAATTGAAAACTATTGACCACAGTTTGTGTGAAGCCTACATCTTTGGCAAACAGAAGATAGGGAATTTCTCAACAACAGGTAGAGAGCCTAAGTCTAGGAAATTGGAGCTAGTTCACACTGATGTGTGGGGGCCTACGACGGTGACTTCCCTTTGTGGCGCTAATTATTATGTGATATTCATTGATGACTCAAGTAGGAAGGTATGGATTTACTTTCTAAAAAACAAATATGATGTCTTTGATGCTGTCAAGAGATGGAAAGCCATGGTGGAGAACAAGACAGATTTGAAGGTGAAGTGCTTGCAGTCTGATAACATGGGAGAGTACTTAGATGATGACTTCAAGCAGTACTGTGTTGAGAATGGAATAAAGATGAAGAAAACCATTCCAGGGAAACCACAATAGAATGGTGTAGCTGAGAGGATGAATAGGACTCTAAACAAGCGTGCCAGAAGCATGAGGTTGCATGTGGGGCTGCCAAAGTCGTTTTGGGCTGAGGCAATTAACACAGCAACTCATCTGATCAACAAAATTCCATCTACACGGCTGAAGTTCAAGCTACCAAAAGAAGAGTGAAGCGGTAAAAAGGTTGCTTTCTCTTACTTAAGAGTATTTAGGTGTGTTTCCTATGTTCATATTGATTCTGCTGCTAGAAGTAAACTTGATGCAAAGTCAAAGAAGTGTTTTCTAGTTGGCTATGGTGGACTTAACTTTGGTTATCGTCTTTGGGATGACCAAAATTGGAAGATTATCATGAGCAAGGACGCGATCTTCAATGAAGGTGTTTTGTACAAGGACAGAGACAACACTAACTCCAGGGGTTCAGATTCTGAAGATAAGAAGTCTGAGGTGATTCCATTGAAGGATCTTCTTGAAGTGGAGGTGCAAAATCCAGAAGTTGAAGACCAAGAAAATATTGCTCTAGAAGGAAACTAGAGTACTCCTGCCACACTTGTCAGAAGATCTAGTAGAACTATTAGACTGCTGTAGAGATACTCCCCTTCTCTGCATTATATGTTGTTGACCGACAGAGGTGAGCCAGAGAGCTATGATGAAGCCATGGAGGCTAAAGAGTCGGTCAAGTAGGAGTTAGCCATCAAGGATGAGATGGATTCTTTAATGTCCAATCGGACATGGCAACTGGCAGAGTTACCACAGGACAAAAAGGCCTTGCATAACAAATGAGTATACCAAATAAAAGATGAAAATGATGGCAACAAATGATATAAGGCAAGGTTAGTGGTAAAAGGCTTTTAGCAGAAAGAGAGCATCGACTTTAACGGTTCCGATCAAGAAACTAAAGTTGTACACAACTTCAGTTGGACTTCTCCATGAGGTGTGAGAAGTTGTTGCCGCTGTAGTGGAGACATGGTGATTGATTAGTCTCCAAGTGGGAGATTGTTGTAGGTGTGGAGCCAAAACAAGTCAACAACCTAGCAAAAGAAAGAAAAGGAGAGAAAAGGCATATTCGGGGCGCTACAGCTCCAAAGTTGGGCACTACAGCTCCAAAGTTAGGCGCTGTAGTGCTCGTAGGGAGCAAGGCAGTGCCGTGGCGCTGGTAGAAGAGCGCCACAGTGCCGGCAAGTGAGCGCCGCGATGCTGTATTGCGCGATTTTTTTATGGGATTTTGAAGTCAACAAACAGGAAACTACTAAAGTTTCTCATTAATTGTTATTTTTCTCTTCTTTGGGGTATAAATAGACATAAGGTGGCTAGGGTTATGTGTGTAACTTTGAGAGAGTGGCATTATTTTGTATGAGGCATATTTTTGTGAGAGCTTCATTGTTAAGAGAGGAAAATTCCCGCAAAGGGTGCTAAGTAGAAGAGAGATTTGAGAAACACTATTTGAAAGTGTGTGATAAATTTCTTTTGTAATCTGTAATTTTCTTTATGATAGTGAAATCTGCAGCGATAGAAACATGACATAATTTAGAATTTGGACGAACCTGTATAAAAATTTGGTGTCTCTCTTTTCTTCTTTTCTCTAATTTCTTTTCTGTAATTATTCGTTCTTGCGATCCTGACAATTAGGAGATGCCTAATTCCCCAGCACAAACAACCCAAACCAATCCACCCAAACTGTTTATAAGTGATTTGATTTGATTTGGTTTTATAAAAAATATCAAACCGCCCAAAATAAAATTATTTCGGTTTGGTTGATGATTTGGAGAAAAAAACTGTCCAAACCACCTTGCGAATACCCCTGAATAATTCTATGCATTATCATAAAAATGCAAACAATCCAATTTTTCATAGAACAACGAAAAAAATAAAAACTCAATAATTGAAAGAAAACAATGACACTTAAGAAAACTCAATAATTCTATGCATTATCTCAATGTCGTTTTTGTCCTTGTGCTTTACTTGTTTTACTAGTAGATTCAGTTGGTATTCGAGATCTTTAGTGTCTAGTGGGTGGCCATATGAAACTTTATTTATGGTAATTTTTAGTTTCATTTCCCCAAAAACAAAAAATCATTCACTTAAGAAGTACTCAAAAAATGGTTCCGTCAACGGTTTTTTTTTAGTTCATGCAAACACGTTGCTCTCAAAAAAATGTTACAGTTTAAAACCGTTTTGATTACTTAATTGAGCAACTCAATTGTTAGTATAGTACATAGCTACCTATCCTTTCAAATAATAATAATAATAAAAACGACTGCTATTACAACGACAACGACAACGACTACTACTATTTTTTAATTTGTTTCATTTATCTTATAGGGTAAATAGCTTAGTTAATTACTAACCTTTTTAAAAAGATAAAATTTGGTCTCTAACTTTTTTTTAAAATTTAAATGGGTCTAACTGTTTAAAAAGGGTGCGATTTGTTCCCCAATCATTAAGTTTGACTGATAAAAAGTGCTTGACCACTTTCAAATATCAAATATGATTTAAAGAAATTAAAATTAAAACATATTTTTTACAAAAAAAATAAATTTAAAATGTAAAAAATAAAAAAAAAAGTAAAAAATAAAAACCAGCAAAACAATAAAATAAACAAAAAAACTTACTCCAAACACCTTCCTTAGAAACAAAATCTAAAAATTCACTTTAAAAAAAGAAACAAAAACAAAAAACCCTAATATAATTTCAATTCCACAAATAAGAGGAAAATTTCAATCCCATAAACAAGAAGAAAAACAAACCCTAATTTGTTTGTGATAGTACCGTGAGCCTCGCTTCCAAAACAAACCCGCGCAGAGCTCATCGTCGCTCCGTGGCACTCCATCGATCCACCACCATTCCACTTTCCCCGAGCACCGGTCCCATAGTGAGCTGTCGCCACCGCCGAATACCTTGAACTTGCTCCATTCCTAAAGGCACCAGAACATCTTGATTGGCATCCGACTGGCCTATTGTCACGTGCTTGGTCAAGAGTTAGGACGGTGGCAATGTGGGTCGCACAAGGGTGGTGGTGCTCATGTGGTGGTCATGTGATGTCGAAAGGGTAGGAGTGGGTTGGTGGTGAGGTGGGTCATGCGGGGGTGGGGGAGCTTATGTGGTGGTGGCACGGTATCAGAAGGGCAGGGGTGGGATGGGTTTTTGCTCGGAGAAAGAGAGAGAGAGAGAGAGAGAGCAAGGGTTGAGAGAGAAATAAAAAAAATGAAGAATAAAAGAGGAAGGAGATTGGGTTTTTTATTTTTAGTTTTTTTAATAAAAATTTGAATATAGCAATTATTTTGAGGACTTTAAATAATGAATTAAAAAATATTTTGAAGGGTAGTTTGATAATTTTGATCAAAAAATGATGTGCAAAAATTTTTGCTATCCAAAATCAAACGGCAAAGACCAAATCATGTTCTTTTTAAAGGGTTAAACCCATTCAAACAAAAAAAATTGGTTCAAATTGCAGAATTTTAAAAAGGTTGGGACCAACCGAGTAATTTATCCAATCTTAAAATTGTCACGTGTCATTTTTCAAGCCAGATATCATCTAGAAATGTATAATTTTTAAACAAAAACTAGACTTTTAAAAATAAATGTCATCTTTAACAAATATAAAAGCTGTAGTATGCTTTTGTCCTTTCCTAATTTTGTTTTCTTTTTTTTTTTTTTCACTTTTTTTGCCTTCTTTCTTCTCTTCTTATTATGCTCTTTATGCTCATTTTGTAAATCCTTTTCTCTCGAAATGTTATATCTTTTATTATATGATTTGTATCATTAAAATATTTTTCTTCTATTTGTCCCCCATTATGCTATAATCTTGTTTTCTTTGTTGATATTGTCAACTGTAATTTTATTCATAAATATTGTCAGTCTTTAAGTTCAAATAACTTTTTCAGACATATCCCTACCCAAAAAAAAAAAAGTGTGGTAATCTCCATTATTATTTTCTTATAGTGTTTCCTAATTGATAAATCTATAATATGTCCCTACTTGAACATTTTCTATCCAAAATCAAACGGCAGGGACCAAATCATACTCTTTTTAAATGGTTAAACCCATTCAAATAAAAAAAGATTGATTCAAATTGTACCTTTTTAAAAGGGTTGAGACCATCTGAGCTATTTATCTAATCTTAAAATTGTTTCGTGTCATATCATCTAGAAATGTATAATTTTTTAACAAAACTAGACTTTTAAAAATAAATGTCATCTTTAACAAATATAAAAGCTGTAGTAGGCTTTAGTCCTTTCCTAATTTTGTTTTCTTTGTTTTTTTTTTTTCACTTTTTTTGCCTTCTTTCTTCTCTTGTTGTTAGGTTCTTTATGTTCATTTTGTAAATCATTTTCTCTTGAAATGTTATATCTCTTATTATATAATTTGTAACATTGTCAAGTGCAATTTTTTTATAAATATTGTCAGTCTTATTAATGTATGTTCAAATAACATGTCCCTATCAAAAAAAAGTGTGATAATCTCAACTACTATTTTCTTATAGTGTTTCCTAATTGATTAAACTATAACATGTCCCTAATTAAATATTTTTTGGTTGCACACTCAACTATTATTTGATTCATAAAATTCGCTTCTCTAATATACCCAGATAAAAGAACTTTTATCCAAATGTGTCCTTACTAAAAAATTAGTGCGACCATCTCAATTATTATTTTCTAGTTATATTTCCTAATTAACTTTCTATATGACTTATCAACAATTTGTATTTCCTTTTTCAAATACATCTTACTTGTTTACACACATGTAGATACACATATCCAGGCAAACCGCATATTTTGATTGAAATATGTACTTCGTTCCATACTCTTTTATTTATCTTTTATTGTACTATATGAAACTAGGGACATAACTTTTCTTAATTATGAAACTACTAAATATTTTACTGTTTCTTATATGTGGATTTTATAAATATTTTCACCTAATTGCTTGCTGAATATTTTTTCTCTATGTCCACAACTAAATTTTTTTCTAAGTACTTCTAAAATATAATTTTCTTATATGTACCCTCTAAATAATTTATATTGTCTAATTTTCTACGCTTAAAATTTTTTTCCCTTTTAAATATTATACTCTTATCAACTTTTAAATGAAATTAGACACTTAAACGGATAATAAATTAATTAAAAAAATTAAGAAAATTTTAGATCTCTGAATCTACAAAACTTAACATAATAAATACACATGTACCAAGCACATGCTTCCAACTAGTTACTAAATATGTAAGTAACAAAACCTAACAAAATAAGTATTCTTGTTAAGAATGATAAAATATGATCGGATATCAAAAGAGAAAGGAGGAAAAAATAAAAAATAATAACAAAATTCAAAACAAATGGTTAAAAATTGAGATAAGATTTCTTTTTTTTTTTTCCAAATTTTTTAAAGAACTTTTTTATGAGAGAATTTGACAAAGGACAAAGTTAAAGGGAAATTATTTCATTCCAAGAATAAAACTTAAGTTCATTGTTCAGTAGTTATAGCAAACCATATAAATGATTTTTATTTTTTGTTGTTCTTGTTTTTAAGCCAAACAGTTTTTCAAAGGAGTAATATAAGATGTCCTAAAAAATATTAATATGCCACAGCAGACGTTTGAACAGATGTATAGCCAGTTTTTAAAACCAAAAAAAAAATACTAGATGTTAAATATCCATATTGAGAAATAAACAGCTTTTCATACTGGCTTACAAAATTAACCTAAGGCATTGTTGTTGTTTTTTTTAGAAAATACAACTAATTAATAAGCTTAATATATTGAGGTGTACAAGTAGTTAGTTAGCGGATCCTAACAAAAAAGCCTTGAGCTCTACAGATAATTAGTTAATGGTCCTTATAATAAGGGGGATTCAGCCTTAATGGCCTTAATCTTGAGCTAGCACTAGAAGGATCTGCTGATAATTAGTTAAACAAATAACAGTATAAAACTCCCTTAAGTGGATTATATAAGTTGAATTAAAGCACAATGTTGTAATCCCTTCTTTATGTAATACAATTTAGCCAATTAAGAAAGCAAAAACTAAGATTAAAAAGTGAGATAACTAGTTGCATCATGGCTATCAACTTAAACATAATCGGAGTATATTTGTCCTTATCGTTTCGTTTGTTTCAGCACGCAAACTTTTAGACTTCGATGTGACCACATATGGTGCTCACCTTTAATATGGACATCTCTCATGTAATGATGTATTTATTAGGGGATTTTTTTTTCTATTAGAATTCTATCCTGAAGATATAAGGAAACCAATAAATACATTTATAAATTATCAAATCATTTAAGAATCTTGTGGAATTTATAAT
>CAMOHE010054144.1:0-11591 GCA_946598075.1 Artocarpus hirsutus | reverse complement strand
AAAGCACAATGTTGTAATCCCTTCTTTATGTAATACAATTTAGCCAATTAAGAAAGCAAAAACTAAGATTAAAAAGTGAGATAACTAGTTGCATCATGGCTATCAACTTAAACATAATCGGAGTATATTTGTCCTTATCGTTTCGTTTGTTTCAGCACGCAAACTTTTAGACTTCGATGTGACCACATATGGTGCTCACCTTTAATATGGACATCTCTCATGTAATGATGTATTTATTAGGGGATTTTTTTTTTCTATTAGAATTCTATCCTGAAGATATAAGGAAACCAATAAACACATTTATAAATTATCAAATCATTTAAGAATCTTGTGGAATTTATAATATATGTATATACATATATATATACAAATATATATATATATATGAACGTTTAGCAACATTTGTTGAAAATATATATGATTTTTCAATATGAAATTTTTTTCCCTGTTTTCCCCCTTGGAAAAAGTTATTGCTAAATTATTAAGTCTAATAATGTGTCTCTATTTGTCTAAATATTAGGCTCTGTCATATGCTTGGAGAGATGCTTGTGCATCATCAATAAGGAGTAAAGTGTTAATTTCAAAAAGAAGTTAATTCAAGCAACCTTAGAAGGGTCTTGCACGCTTCCAATCAAGGTTCAACTACAAGGCACATTACAGACCTCAACTAATCTGAGCGATTTCAAGGAAGGTCATGGTTGGGTCACTTTTCGACTTGTCGATTGGCTTACTTTAGCGAGTGGCTGCACTTTTGACGGTCAAGGAAAAGCTGTTTGGGGAAACTATTGCGAACACAACAAGTATTGTGGCAAACTCCCCATTGGAAGCGCAAGGAAGGTGATTGTTGGGTCACTTTTCGACATGTCGATTGGCTAACTTTAGCTAGTGGCAGCACCTTTGACGGCCAAGGAAAAGCTGTTTGTGGAAACTATTGCGAACACAACAAGTATTGTGGCAAACTCCCCATTGTAAGCCACTTCCAATTAATACCAACGGTTATTTTAGTTTATTAATTTAAGTTAACTGAATTGATTACTAAGGCTAGACTAATTATCGATGTTGTTCTATATACAGAATATTAGATTTGACTTCGTGACTAATTCTTAATTTGAAATATAATCTCGCTAAACAACAAACAATTCTACATAAACGTGTTGGGTGGCGAAAATAACACATTTTTGAATATTAAAGTCATTGCTCCAAAAGATAGCCTTAATGCAAATGGAATTCATATTGGTCAATAGATTGGGATAAACATTACTGACACAATTATACAAACCGGTGGTCATTGTGTTTCTCTTGGTGATGGAAATAATGAAATTAGTATTACAGGGGCTATGTGTTGACCAGGACATGGCATAAGCGTAGGGGGTCTTGGAAAGTGTCCAAACAAAGACCCCGTGGAAGGAGCGATTGTTAGCAATTGCACTATCAAAAATACCTCTAATGGAGTTAGAGTAAAGACAGGGCCAGATTCCTACGACGGTTTAGAGGAATTCGCTATTGTCCCACAATACACAATGCTAGGCAAACCTAGCATGAATAGTATTGTTGAGAGATGAATAGAACGTTTATGGATATAGTAAGAAGTATGACTCTCCTTTTGAGCTAGGAAAATTATAGCCAATTAGAGATTAAAACACAATCGAGAAAAGTCCAAAAAGATTCAATCAATATTCATACACAAGTTAATTTTAGAGAAATAAAAATAACAAGAAAGACCATAATATTTTAGAACGATTCATCATTGAGAGGTTATTAACAAATAAGTGAGAACCAAATAAAAAATGATTATTTAATATAATAACATAATAAGGATCCTAATAGTTAAAAAAATTAAAATTTATTCTACTACGTTTTACACGTTTTTCTCTAAAAACCAATTCTCTCAAACCAACACCAACGCACTCTTAAGCCTATAAAAAGGAGAGAGTGTGCGGGGAATGGATTTGCTTTTCTTGGCTTCTTATGAACTCCATTATTTTTCATATTTTTCTTAAAAAAGAATTCTAATATGAGCATCGGAAAGTGTTCCATGTAGAAACCCATGTTTCCCTCAACCTCGAAGTCTCAAATAAGATAGAAAGTGCAAAATTACGGGAAAAATCATTTTCATTTGAATGTCAATAAGTTTTTAATAAAAGGTGGAAAACCTCCTTTCAAGTCAAGTGAAAGATTATTAACAAGGAAAAGTCAAGTGGAAGAAAAAGACAATTCCCTCTCAGCTGTCGCGAAATTCTCCAAGAAAGAACGAAGTTAGTGTGTAAATGCACTCGCTTTTTTGGTTCCCCTGTCTCTTTCTGAAGACCTAGACACCTACGCAAGTTGCCTGAGGTTTGAGAGAGCTAAATGTTGAAATTATGGAAGCGTTCACACAGGTTCATAACCAGCTCACAATCTCGATCACTAATTCAGTAAGGCGCTTTCAATTTTGCAACTGGTATCACAACTATGCATACAAGACATAGGAAGAATAACCTCCATTAGATCTTGTCTTCTGCGACCATTGCCTTGCAAAGAGCATATTATGCGCGGAAAAAAAAGAACAATAAAATAATTCCTAAGCTTGCGCCATGACATGCTCCTCTTGGCTTCCTATTTAGCTTCCGTTTAAAACTTCAAATTGCACCACTAGATTCGGGTCTTTTTTAACGGTTTTTTTAGATAACCCTTGAAATTGTTTTAACTATCTGAAAATTTTAGAGTGTGAACTTATGTTAAAGTTCGCCTTAAAATATAACAAATATGTAATTTATTATATTTGACAAAACTAGATTTTTAACAAAACTTTTGACAAAATATGTAATTTATTAACAAAACTAGACTTTTAAAAATGATTGTCATCTTTAACATGCATAAAAGCATAACATTCGTTTCCCCATAGCAAGTTTCACCAAATAAGTTTTGCTCCTCACCACCCTCTTGTTTTTTTTTTTTTTTGTTTATTGTTTTTCTTTTCTTGTCGTTTGGTTCTTTGTGTTTTTTTTTTTTTTTTATAATCTCACTTTTATTTTATAATGTGCATTAATAAAAAACATTTTTCCTTCTAATTTGTTTCTATTACGCTATAATCTTCTTTCTCTAAGTGACATTGTCAACTAAGATTTTACTCATAAATATTGTTTGTCAAATTTTTCTATGTTGAAATAATATTTTTTTAAATATATCCCCACTTAGAAAAAATAGTGCACTCATCTCAACTAATATTTTTTCGTCCTGCTTCCTAATTGATTATTCTCAAATGCACCCCTCTTTGAATATTTTCTTTTCCGATTTCACACTCAACTACTGTTTTATTGAAGATACCGCTTCTCTTTTATATCCATATTGAAATAATTTTTTCTCGAGTCTGCCATTACTTAAAAAAAGGGCGGCAACCTAAATATTATTTTCTTATAGTGCGGACCTAATTAAATTTCTATCTGATTTGTCAACAGTTTTTTTCCTTTTTCAAATACATCCTACTTGTTTACACACACAGAGATACACAAATCCAAGCAAAACGCATGTTTTGATTGAAAAAATATGTCTCATTCAATTCGCTTTTATTTATCTTTAAATGAAATTCTTAATTGAACATTACTATTTTTCTTGCTAATTTGCTCCTGGGGACATAACTTTTCTCAATTATGCATCTAATAAATATTTTGTCTTTATTAAATGGGCTTTTGTAAATATTTTCACTTAATTGTCTACTAAATATTTTTTTTCAATTGTGTCCCTACTTAAATGTATTTTTCTAAATCCCTTTGAAATTTTATTTTTGAATGTGCACCCTAAATAATTTTTTGTTTAATTTCCCCCTCAAAATTTTTGTCCCTTTTAAACACGTTTTTTCCACAAAATTAAACAACTAAAAAGATAACAAATTAAGAAATAAAATAAATTAAGAAAATTTTAGATATCTGTATCTAAAAAACTTAACATAATAAATACACGTGTACATGGCACATGCTTCCAACAAGTTACTAAAAATGGAAGTAATAGAGCCTGATACAAAAAGAATTCTTGTTAAGAACGACAACTATAAATATAATAGGATATTATAATATTAGGACGAAAAAAATTTAAAAAAAAAACTAAAACTAAAACAAAATAACAAAATTCAAGACAAATGATTGAAAATTGATACAATATTCTTTTTCCTTTTTTTGTTGCAAATTATTTGAAAGAACTCTTTTTATGAGAGAATGCGATAACTTGAAAATTTATATTGAGAATAAACATCTTTGCATACTAATTTTTTTTTTAATGAACATTACAATATTAGCCAAAGAAATTTTTTTAGAAAATAAAACTAATTAATATGTTTAATATATTGAGGTGTAAAAGTAGTTAGTTAACGGATCCTAACAAAAAAGCCTTTTGGCTGTAGAGACAGCATTGTTTCTGAGATATTTATG
Source organism: Artocarpus hirsutus (assembly GCA_946598075.1). Classification (NCBI taxonomy): domain Eukaryota; kingdom Viridiplantae; phylum Streptophyta; class Magnoliopsida; order Rosales; family Moraceae; genus Artocarpus; species Artocarpus hirsutus. The sequence continues at coordinate 7,188 of CAMOHE010054144.1, read as the reverse complement.
CCCAATGCCTTATCTGATGAAAAGTCAAAGAACAACCCCATCAAAGGTCAAAGTATCATAGCTAATAGTAAGATCCCTCATCTAATGAAACTTAGATTTGGGGAAAATTTAATTTCATGTTTATTGACAAATGCTAGCGTCTTTAAACTGCCTTTACAATTGTCAACCTTACAGGAAAAGAAGGCTCTCACATTTATGTAAGTTAATTGGCACTCTATGACATCGCCTGCTTCGTACAGGACGTTACACCCAATCACGTGGGTGACTAGTAACCTCATAATTTATCATCTCCAATGGAATGCTTTCTAAGTCAGTATAAGATAAAGAAAAATAATAATAATAATAATAATTTAGTGGTTTTTTTGGGGGAATAATTGAGTGGATTTAACTAAATTTTGATACCAATAAATTTGTGAATTTAAAGATTTACTCTCTGGAAACCACATCATTAACTTTTTTATGAAGGCAAAAAGGAGCTTATAATTTATACATTTTTTTATAGCCACTCTTTTTTAGTTATGGTGTTAATGAATTAGTATAACTAGATTTCACTCTTTTGAAAAAAAGGAAAAAAAATCCGCCTATGATTCCTAGTTAACCACCTCTTTAGTTTCAAATTCCATGATGGATCTTTCTTTTTATCACTTAGAATAAATAAACATGCTACTGTAAGAGTTGATTTTGAGATTAGTATTAATGATGGAGCAATTTAACAAAAGATTCAAGAAATGTAACAGTTAGAGCATACTTCATTTTAATCCCTTATGCCTCATCAACATTCTTGTTAAGCTTAAATTTCTGGAGTCCTTTAACTTTTCGTATTTAAAATATATACTTACACACATTGAATGAACCGATGATTTCCTCCTTCTTTTTTCCCCTTTATTTGTCTTTTTAAGTTTCTTTGACATTATCATCTCATATGGTGCACCATGTTCAAATTTGCCATTTGAGATAAATAATCCTGATCCCATATTGGTGACAAATGTGGACCATATATAATTATCAGGATATTTATTTTTCTATACCCTTTGTTTTAGATTAATTCAAAAACTATACCTTAAGTTTTTGATCTCATCAAATGTATATCTTCATATTAAATTTAATACACAAATCTATATCTTACCTCAGTCAATAGATGATTTTGACCTTTAAAATGACCAAATCATCCTTTAAAATGATTTTGAACTATTGATTATTTAGAGATTATTGTCAAATAAGTAAGAATCAAATAATGGGTGACTATTTAATATAGCAAAGTGATAAAAGATCCTGATGGTTTTTTAAAAAATTTTAAAGAATATTCCCCTGCGTTGTACATAGTTTTCCCTAAAAACAATTTTTCTCAAACCAACACCCGCACACGCTTAAGCTTACAAGTAGGCGAGAGTGCATGAAAAATAATAAGCTTTTCGTGAGTTCTCAGATTTTTCCTGAAAAATGTTTCTGACTTGAGCGTTTGAGTATTTTTTATATACAGGGGTCTCGATTCCCCTCGACCTTAGAGTCTCCAATACAAATTATCAATTTTGACAAAAATCTACCTGGCTTGAGCATCCGAGAGTTTTCTCAGCCTCAAAGTCTCAAATAAAATTGGAAATTACCAGTTAACAAGAAAATCAGATTTCACCAACACAATGGCACCAAAGCTAGCAAGTAAACGCCCTTGCTTTTGGCTCCCTTTTCACTTTCTGGAGACGTAAATATCTCCATATTATGCAAGCTGCTTTAGGTTTGAGCAAGTCATGTTAACATGAAAGACGCTTTCACACGGGTTCACAACCAGCTTAAAGTCTCAATCGTTAGTTCAGCAAGGCCTTTCAATTTTGCAATGGGTATAAAAAATTCATAACAAATGAAACATGAAAGCATTTAAGGGGAGATATTCCATATGAATATGTCCTAACCATTCTCACAGAAATGAGAGGCCGAAAGAAAGTACCAACTCCGATAACAATAAGAATGCATATAAGAAATAGTACGAAATCTATAAGAAATAGTACGTATAACCGCCGGTAAATCTTGTCTTCTGCGTCTTTTGCCTTGCAAAGAGCATATTATACATCTAAAAAACTACTTCCAAAGCTTGCGCAAGGACATGTTCTTCTCAGTCTCCTTCTTCATTACCTTGGCCACTGCCATCTCGAAGTCTTCTTGTGTCACGTGAACTCTTCTCTCCCTCAAGGCAAACATTCCTGCTTCCGTGCACACAGCCTGTGGCAAGGAGAAGAAAATGGGAAACAAATATTATATTTGCCAAAGAATCATGTCTCTAGGAACTAGACTATATTGTATCGTCTCATCGAGATTGGATTAAACAACAGGCCAACAGATGCAGTTCTCATTATGAAGAAAAATAACATACCTTAAGCTCTGCTCCAGATGCACCATTCATCTTTTCTGCAATTTTCTTCAGATCAATCCCGCGCATTAAATTCATTCTTCTTGAATGAATTTTCAAGATGTCAAAACGAGACTGCAAATTTTTAAAGCAGAAATGAGTGTTAATTTAGAAGCAATCATATGTTGTAAGCAGAAATGTGCATCAACACTTTCATCAGAGCGTTATGAAAGCTCTCTCCATTGATCACATTGCCAATTACTGGAATAAAACTGAAACGACGTTCCAGAACCCAAATGCCCAACGAATTGTATGTTAAAACACTTAGACGCCAGTGAAACAATCACGAGGAGAGTCAACAGTGCTAAATTTCCATCCACGAACACCAGTAATCAATCTCCATCTGTGCTATACAAGCACATGTATATGTATTCCTGATTCGAATAACTACAAAGAAGAACAAATATGCTAGAGCCAGATTAGCTATATACTAGAGACAGATGTTTACCTCCTCATTAGGATTTGGAAATTCGATCTTTCTGTCGATTCTCCCTGGCCTAAGGAGGGCTTGATCCAGAATATCAATACGATTTGTTGCCATCAAAACCTGTAGAAGGTCCAGTCGAGAAAAGGTTTTTAAGAGAATAAAGATAATGTTTGGCATCAGATCATGTATACAAGTACAACCCATATGATATAATACCTTGATCTTGTTTGATGCTTCAAATCCATCCAACTGGTTAAGAAGCTCCAACATAGTCCGCTGCACCTCGCTGTCACCATTTCCACTACCAGATTCCATTCTAGCAGACCCAATGCTATCAATTTCATCCATGAAAATAATGGATGGAGCATGCTCCCTGAAAAAAAAAAAAAAAACCGATATACTCATCCACTTATTGAAAGCAGAGCATACATTCAACAAGAATAGGAAGAAACAAAACAAGTCCATAACACTCCTAAGTTTCCGGAGTTCCACTAGCCGGGAGACATATATGCACAACTCATTCCATATGAGAGCTTGAATTGAACATCAAAACATTATTCCGACCATCAATATGGTAAGGTTAATAAATTTTCACCATATCATAGATCCCAAAACCCTCTTAACATACACAGAGGAATAAACTACATGCCAGGAGTTAATGAGACCAAGGGGAAAGGGAAAAAATATTGAAACAAAGATGAAATTAAAAAATCAAAACAAACCTCGCCATGACAAAAAGTTCTCTAACCATTCTAGACCCTTCTCCAATGTATTTCTGAACTAACTCAGAACCAGAAACTCTGATGAAGGTACAATCGGTATGATGAGCCACAGCCCTAGCCAAAAGTGTTTTTCCTGTACCAGGTGGCCCATACAGCAGGACACCCTATTGCAGAAGAATAGGTCGATTTAGAGCCAAAAACTAACAGCAGGTGCCTATTAAGGTAAATTTAACCTGATGCTATAACTTGAAACCAGTTTTACCTTTGGTTGAGCGATTCCAAGACTCTCAAACAACTCAGGATGTTTAATTGGAAGCTCAATGACCTGAGAAGCGTATTTCAAAAATTCCAATCATGCATGAATGTATAAATAACAATGAAACCATTATCTTTACAGAACTCAGACAAGTCAGTATCAAGGAACGGAAAGGAAATTCCTAAAGTATAATGCATAAAAAAAAACCTCCTTGATCTCCTTGATTTGCTGATCAAGCCCACCAATCATGTCATAAGTAGAATCAGGAACTTTTTCAACTTTCATGAGGTTGACCAAAGGATCAACTTTGCTTGGCAAGACCAAATGAAGAACATAGCTGTCATTGCGAAGAGCAACTCTAGTCGATGGTGTAATCTTTGTGATATCAATACTTTTATCAATATCAACAACATATTTCCCTTCGGGATGAACCTGAATATAAAAAGAAATAAAGTTGTTCAGAACAAATACCCTTTATACAATAAAGTTTCCCGTAACAAAAAGTATCAGTGGAGACCACTTGATACTTACCTTGACTAAAACCTTGTTCTTTCCCATTACTTTGACGACTTCACCAACATAGGAACCAGGCTCTTGAAGCAACTGCAGCTCTTCCCTAAGCATCCTCACTGTTTAATTTGAATACTTGCTAAGATAACTTATCAAATGAAACAATTCTGAATTTGGAAAACTATCAGCTATCCAAGGAGGTATATTTTCAAAATTGAACCCCCAAAGAAAACCAAATCTCCCCCTTAACGTCAACAGTAATCAATTGCGACAGGATTAATGGAACCCGCTTATATTAGCTCAAGTACTTGTCCTAGTAAAGCCTTTTGTTCCATCTTCTAGGTTGATCTCAAATATTAAACTCAAATAACGAAAAAAAAAAAAGACTGCTAAGCTAATCTGGATGGATTTGCTTCAGCCAACAAAATATATTAGATATAGGTTCGCACTAGTACCAAATCTGAATAAAGCGTACTCTTTTTTGCAAAGAAGTGAACAAAAAAGTAACAAAATTCGTTCTTAGTGTAATTCATTCAATCCTGACGCCAAATTTGTATACTTGTCTCTCTTGAGATTCAAATTGCCCAATTGAAAAGGTTTCCCCTAAAAGTTCCAGTTTTTATATCTCCTTTTCTCTTCAAGCATTTCGCTCTTTCCTCGCAAAATTCTACAAAGTAAGAGTATTACGCAGCAGTAAGTCATCAATTTCACATATAAGAAAAAGAAAAAAAATCAAATCCATCTCAAAAAGTTCAAGCAAACCCTAATTAAGTAAACACCGTAATCCACCATGGAAATTCAAAATCCCAATCAGCCCTAAACAAAGACAACAATTAGACAAAAAAAATTAGGGTTATGTCAAAGAATAAGAAGAAAACGGACCTCTGGAGTTGAGTTCGTTACGCTGAGCTTCAAGACGATTGAGGTTGTGGGTTTTCTGGCGGACCTGGAGCTGAAGGTCGTGGATGTGTTGGAGGTAATACTGCCTGAGACCCTCTCCTTGCTTCCCGGCCTTCGCCGAGCAAGTCTCCTCCGGCATCGAGTCGGCATGCTTCGATTCCACTCCGACCCTCGCCATGGAAGAGCTTTTTCACCAGATTTGGGGTGTGGCACAGATTAGTATATTTTTTTTCTTCTTTGGGGTCTTGTTCTTGCTTTTTGCCTTGCCTATGAAGTCAGTTTTATGCAGAGATGTTCTTCTGAAATTGTTCCATTACCGATTGCAGGCGAGAGCATTTTGAGTCTTGCGTGATTCAGTGACGGTAAAATCGGAGATGTGGGCTTTTGAATGGGCCTGACATTGTCTGGGCTTATTTAGCAGAGAAAGGGTAACCAAGACACTTCGTTTTTTTTATTTATAAAGTTAAAATATCTCGGTAATTTATAAATATTTTTTTATATGTCTCAATACTTGTACATAGACATCAATGACTTTAATAACGATATTATTAGTTTTAATTTATTTTTTTAGATTAATGATAATATATGTAGTTAAGATTTTAAACGAATTATGATATCATTATATTTAAAAAATCTTTAGAATTGTTTATTGTTTAAATTCAAATTAGTATCCAAAATACTGATTTTAAAATGTTCTCAACTAAAAGATGGAATTTTTTAACAAGAAATTAGAATCACGATTTTACTGATAAATTGGTACATAATGATAATGATATTTAATGACATTCATTTTATAATGATACTTCCAATTTAAGGTATGCTAATGTGATATATTGATAATACAAACAATATTACATTAAGTTAATGATATTTATTTTTATTACTTCTTGTATTATTTTTTAAAAAATTTTATTGTAAATAATTTAATGACATGGATTTTTTTATTATTTAAGTTATATTGTAATTAACTAAGTATATCTGTATTTCTCTAATATCAATTTTTTTCCAACAAATTAACTAGGAGAAAAATAAAGAGATTTGTTAAAAATAAATAAATACATGATAAAGTCCACTTAAAGTGTATTTTTAGATTCTCAATATATGTAATTTAAAAAAGGGACATATAAGTGATATTTGTAAAATGAAAACAAATTTTAATGCACTTCTTAAAAATGATCACATTGAGTAATTTTTACCTTATTTAAATGCCCTATTGTCATGTAATTTTCTCTAGTAAAAATTACACAATGTGACTATTTTTTAATGAGTGAATTAAAATTTGTCTTCATTTTACAAATATCATATATATGTCCCTTTTTTGAATTGCATGTATTGAGAATCCAAAAATACCCGTTAAGTAGACTTTATCATGTATTTAATTTTTTTAACAAAGCTCAAGAAACTACTGGTTTAAACATAAATGAAACAAAACTAAAGGATTTAAATTTTAGAACATAAATTTGTGAAACCACCCTTACATCTAGATTGAATGGTTTGTATGAACATCTCTTAGTAATTTGTTCAACATGGCATTCCTGTCATTATAGTAAAGACAAGATCATTATGCTAATGATAAGCGTGGTTCTTTCTTTTAAATATATGTTGATGATAATGTAATGAAATTATAATTTATTGTCCTTTATATTATGACAGTTCTTACTCTTAAATATATAAATGTGTATACATATATATGGTCAGTCTTAAGTCTGGTACCGTTTTTCATCCAAACATGTATTTCAGTCATTGGATAGAGATCTAACCATTGTGATGCAAAGAGGGTCAAGCTAAAGAGATAATAGTGTATGTATGCACACGTGGAGGCATTAAAAAATCCCATAAAATATAACTAATATACTAAAAATGTAGATCCCTAAACATAATGTCGTTTTAGTCGTTTTTTAGTCCTTATTTTGTTTTTTTTTTATTTAATGGTTTGAATTTGTTGAACACATTTCTTCAGAATGGAGAATTC
>CAMOHE010054143.1:57276-90166 GCA_946598075.1 Artocarpus hirsutus | reverse complement strand
TCCGCTTTAGTTTCAAGAACGTGATGATTGGCTTTGCTTTTCGTGGGGGTAATTTTCAGTAGTAATTGGCGCTAATCGGGTCAAACAGTTCATCACTTTCAGAAAATTTAGTTTTCACTACAAGAGATGACGTGTCACAATTGTCGACAAAAGAAAAAAAATAAGAAAAATAGACGTAAGGGAGGAGATCAATTTTGACATGATCATGATTGGGGACAAATACCCGTCACCGCCGTAAAGCTGCTAAATCTTCAATTAATCTACAATTAAGTGGTAGGCTACCCAAAAAAAAAAAAATAGTCCATTGATAGTACATAGTTGTTATCAAATTAAATACAAATATAAATTGTTTGATCAAACAACTAAATAAAATATAATAATTTATTTGAGCTTGGCAAGATCTCATCGTTATAAATAGTAACAGCAAACTGTGGTTAGCATTATAGTTATAGTTTAAAATACGGTAACATGTGAGAGTTTTATATTATTATAATATTTTATTTTTTATTATAATATATGAGAGTTTTATATTATTTAATAACCATGATTCTAACCACAATTATCAAAAATCATATATGTGGATATTCTAAACCTGAATTATCATTTTCTTTAATGGGCAATTATTTTTTTAAAGAGAAAAACAACAAAGAGAGATTAACTTAACACGATTGGCGACATTCATCCATCACGGCTAAAAAGTTGCTAAATCTTATACGAAATCTAGCATCTACAATCAATTGGTAGGCTCCCAAAAAAAAAAAAAAACGAATAGTGCACAGTTTTTAGGAAATTAAATATAATAATCTAGTTGAATATGATCAAGATCTAAATAGTTTTAGCTATGTGGGTTTTCTAAACCAAAACAGTCAATTTTTTTTAGTGGGCAATAATTTTTTTAAAAGATAATGACTCATGATATTTTGTAGATGTAATGAGATTTCTTTCTTAATTTAATGACATTTCTTTCTCAATTTAAGAGATAATGACTCATGATATTTAATGAGATTTCTTTCTTAATTTGGGTATTGCAATTTTGAGATTAATCCTACTAGACATTAGACAAGGCAAACGACTAAGCAAGAATGAGAAGTACGAACCCCATTTTGACCAAACCATTGGATGAGAATCTTCTTGCCCATTGGTTTTTTTTTTTTTTTTCCCCTATGTTTTGCTTGTTTATTATTTTTCATTTCATTGTTTCTTCTCAGTGTGACAGGTTGACAGGGCAAAAGATTTGCACTGTGCTGGCACTGAAATCTTCTTGTTCGCAGGATGATTTTGTCATTTTCCGTACACCCCATAAAAGGACAAATTCCCCATTAAAAAATCCCAAAACAAGCCAAAAAGCTTTTTCTTGCCCATTCAGCATTCACAAACTTGCCACGTTTCTTCTTATCCTCCAGACCTTGTCGGTGAATAATTAAAAGCAATTTGGGCCCACCTACTTCAGTGTTAAAATCTGCAGAAAAGCAAATTTTATCACAAAATGGGCTTGCTATGGTAAAGCAAAATTTTGACGCAAAATAACGCTGAAAATGGTATTAGTATATAACAATTTACTACTTCCACAAAAAAAAAAAAATATCATTTATTATGTGCAATTGTTGTGAGATTTGAAATTTACAATTTTTCCCCTTTTGGGGTAAGCTATAAAAGAAAGAAGAAACGAATAAGGCACAATTCTAAATTATTCGATTGATACGCAGACAGGCAATATGTTGCAAAATGAGAATTATTATGGTATTTAATTACTATTTACCACTCCCAAAAAATTACTATTTACTTCACACAATAATTGTGACATTTAGAATTTGTAATTTATTCTTTTGGGGATAAACTATATAAGGTAAAAAAAAATACTAATAGGGCATAATTCTAAGTATAATTCTAAACTCTTAGATTTGCATCAAAATTTATTAAACCCTTATATATTTTTTTTTAATATGATGTATTTGTGATGTGATATAAAGGGTATTATATCCCGCTACACATAATTCTTATAATTAATGACTCTTAACTCTTTTGGCTTGCCCACGCTACAATGTTAGTGACTCGTGCACTACAGTCACAGACGTGTTGAATAGACCGCCACCAATATTCTTAGATAGTGAAAATTGAGACAGGTTTAATGGGCATGCCATTATATATATATATATATATATGTATGTATATGTGCTTAGACAAATAAAAGGCGTTCAATCATATGAAGAAGAGTTGGGTGCCGTCAGTTGATTTAGTTTAGACAATGGACTGCACGCGAAGCATTTAAGAATATGAGATTTGGTATCACAGTCACAGACAATGAACTTTTATTTCATTATTTTATGAAGAAAATTATTATTATTATTATTATTTTGCTAATAGATTATTATGCAAATATATGGTGTGTGAGGCAATGTGAACGTGAGACTATCAGAGGCGTGCCAACCTTTTTTGCCGCCTCAATCAACTAAATATTCATATTATTCATCAACATGGCAAATCACGTCTTTCGTTATTGAACTTCATGTGACGTGGGAATTTTTTTAAACTTTTCTAATGAATTACTTTCATTATGGATACTCATAGAGTTCTCAAGTTAATGACCAAGGTACCAAAATAACTAGTGGGTTTACAAAACTGAAAGGGAGAAACAGAGTCGACAATTTTTTTTTTTTTGAGTTTTTTAACCAGAACATTTACCGGTAGTATATATTTTAAAACTATTAAATTTTGTTAAATTTATTTTTTATACAGAAATGAGACAAATACGTACTAGGTATCTTTTTCCGTTTAAAAAAAAAAAATTGCCCTTTTTGGTGGGTAGAAATAGAGTCAAAAAGTTTGTAACTTTGAAGAAATCTTTTATTTAGTTGTAAACACTAAAGAAAATTGAAAATATGAAGTATATTTTACTGTATTAACCACTTGGGGGCTCCGCAAACCGACAAAAGAAAACTATGGTTAACCTTCACACTGAAAGGGGCCAAACGGTCCCACCCTCATGTTGGAACTTGGAAGCATATTTGTCCTTTCCTAGTTGTGGTCATCCTCCACCAATGTTCTAGGCACCAAAAATGCACACAATCTTTCTCGAGGCATTCCCTCTAGCGCGCATACACGAGATTACGTTTTTATTCTTGTTGGTTTTTGCAATTTTTTCCCTTTTCTTTTCAGCACTTCTGCAGTCAGAACCACATTGCATGTTTCGAAGCCCTTGAATCTTATTAAAATCACACCTTTTTTGTTTCTAATCTAACCATTGAAAGTTGGATACTTATTTAGAGAAATTGTCTTTCTTTTTTCCATGCATTTTGACGTATTTCTTGCGATCATACTTGGGAAAGAAGCATCCAGGTTTTTGTAATGTTGTAAGCTTTATCATGAAAATTGAAAATCTTCAAAGCTGGCATACTTCCATGAGAAAAAAGTATCTTGATCTGGACCAGAAACCATGCAGGCGAAGAAAATCTTTCTTGCAGCAGTGGCAATGAAATTGTCTTAAACACTCACCCATAAAAAAAATGAACATGATATGAACTCTTTGGTGATCAAGGAAATTGAAGTACATGGACATTGTCCCCGGTTATTTTACAGTCTTCAAAAATTCATGAAGCTGCAATGCCAAGGGGTACAAATAAATAACAATCCAATCAAACAGACATGCGTGCAAATTGTGTGGAGAGTAAACCGGCACCATAAAAAGAACTTGATTTCTTTTCCTTGTATGCAGTACACTTACAAAAAACATGTATGAAGCACAAGCTGTGCCCTATAGGCCAATTCCGTTCCAGTCTGATCTCGGGAAGAAAAGTTTATTTTGCAAGTCGGTGTTAGTAACTGTATCTTTTCAAGTATGCTAAAACCCCAAACCCGGCAACTAGTGCAGCCCCAGCTGCAACAGTACTGTAAGCAGATGCCCAAGCAGAATCTGCATGAGCATAATCCAGACTTCCCGAACCCGAACGTCTTCGAGGATCATGTATCCCTGAATAGTCCAAATACAGCTTCAAACCCTGCAAGATTCACAATTAATGTCAAGCTTTGTAAAGCTTAACAATCCTCATAGACTATTCGTTGCTAATTACAGATCAAAACGTTCATCAACTAAATCGTAGGAATTACAGAAACCTTTGTATGAGAGAACTACTGTAAAATAACGAAAAAAGTATATGCATCAAAACATACCTTCCAACCAGCTTGCCTTGCATGTTCCACAGCTGCTGCAAGATCATTATCTGATGCCAGTACAACCTTATCATGGTCTTCATCTTCGTACTACAAGGACGTGAAGTCAATTAACTTAACGCTCAAGACGACACCAACGACTATTGAATTTAATTGCTAAAAACGTACCAAAATTTGAGGAAGGTTGCTGCGGTCAATATCATCACCAACTCTCTGAATGATGGAAGTTATAAGGTCTGTCAAACTCCGAGCATCTGAAACCAGAAGTAATAAACCAATAAGCAAACTGAAGTGTCAATGATACAAACATGACTATCATCAAATACAGTAGTTAAACCACTATCAGGGCCTCGTCTGAGTTATTTTTCTTCGAAGACTAATATTTTTGGTTTACGTTTGCCCCAGCGCTAGAGGTAGTAGTATTAGACAGAGTTGTAAACTGTGAATCCAAATATTAGGACCAAGTAAACCTCAGTATGAGGAAACAATTGTGGTCAGTAGGAAAGATGAGACGGCAGGAAGATCCTGTAAGAACGATGACTCTACACTGTCATTTAATTGAGGCTTCAAGTGTAAAACAGAAGAATATCATACCACAAGTAAATCTGTGCATTCGACCCTTCTTATCTTGGATTTTAAATGCAAAACTAGTAGACAAGCCCGGTACAGAATAGGGAAAGGATCTCCCAGCATCTGTTCCATCTGAAGCCAGCTTCAAGGAACCTTCACTGAAACGAAAATGAAAAGGCGTAGACATCTATCAAGAACAACAACCAGAATGGAGAGTCGATAAAGCTCAAATGACCACATAACATATACATACCTCCGAGTTTCGTCATCATCATCGTTGGAGGCCATGGCAGAATCCCAGAACTTCTGCATCATAGTACTTGCAGCCTCATCATTAACCCCCGCAGTACTTCCAACCTAGTGAGAGAAAGATACTATTACATTAAAACAGACAATACATTAAAAAAAAAAAATTTCTCCGAGAACAGGAAAATACGCACAGGCCATAAAAGAGCTAGACGTAAAACATAAGCAAAATTTTCTCCCCTTATAATATTCTTTCTAAAGTTGATATTACTAGATAGCTTTCTATTAATTGGGGAAGATAATTCAAGCTGTGTTCTGATACCCAGCCCAACTAATTGTCATGGCTTAAACTGGCCCCTTATCTGATTCATATTAGTCTGGTATACTCAATAACTTACATCCATGATTCCATAACCATCTAACACGAGATATCTGAGCCTTTACCACCAAAAGGTAAAAGAAAGTCGAATATGATACAAAATATTCTTTCCTCGGTATGATATGCATTTTCTTTCATGAGTTACATCTCTTTAAGACAACAACAATTCCATGGATGGAGACTACCATCTAAACAATCGAAACAAGACCGAACATAGGCTACAATAATCAATATAATCAAACAGCGATTGGTTCAAGAAAGGTAGATTTGGCTTACAGTGGCAACAGCTGCATGGGTGATGTGAATTACATCAACGACAGAGACTATATTCCCATCTGTTGTGGAAAATAGATAATAAGTCAGAAACTATAATGACTTTACACGCCAAAAATAACAAGAAAAATAAGAATGGAAGTAATTTTGGGTAAATCAATATGTTACCTCTATCTACCACAGGAAGGTGCAAGAATTTCCCATCATGCATGGTATGCAGTGCATCAACAATTGGTGTGTCAACAGTAGCACATTCTGGATTTGGAGTCATCACCTGGTTGTCAGATCAGAAGAGTAGTAACAAATAAATTAGATTATTTTCACAATTTAATGAATTATCACTGGTGTACCATGGACTGGCTCATGCCAGCCTCGTGCTCAAGAAACATCTCATATTTCAGGAATATCTTACGCAAGAAAATTAATTTTTTTTACAAGCCACCACTGGTGCATCTCAGTGTAAGAGGAATTGAGTCTGAAGCTTATAAATATAAATACCTTTTCTACAAGAGTAGAGCCTGGAGAAAGATTTTGTGATATTAACCGCATCAAGATATCCTTTGAACTGAAAAAAATCAAATGTATGATTTAAATCCTTGACAAAATACACCGGTGGTCCTCAATCATCACACGAAAAATATAGACTTTTCCATCAGTTTGATTTCATTATCATACCAGAAGATACCGTTATTTGATTAACAAGAGACTTACGTAAGAATTCCCCGAGGTTTGTTATTTACTGTCACAACTGCTGAGCTTAATTTCAGTTCAAGCATCTTTTTTGCTGCTGTTAAAACAGTGTCTGTTGGCTCAACTGTCACGACCCTGGAAGAGTCAACTGACTGTTAGACAAGTACATTGTAAAATTCATCTTGAAAAAACAGATGTATGAAATTAACTGATATAACAGGAAATATTACCTACTTTGAATTCTCTGGAATGATTGTAGACAAAGATGGCCTAAACATCCGCTCCCGAAGTGTTTCAATAAAAGTATTTGGACCTGCATATCAAACAAAAAGGTATGAAATTTAACTTCTTGTCTAAGAAAGACAATTATTGATACTGCAAAACTAGTGAAACAATAAGATTCTAACTACTAAATATAAGAAAAACTAGACAATATTCCTCTTAAAAAAAAGGAAGTAAGATGAGATCAACAGTCGACAAACCAGAAATAGATGCGCCCCAATGTTTTTCAACACCTTCAACAGCAGCAGCAATAGCCTTCCCTTTTTCAGCTGCCCTTTCCATGCGAGCAATAGCATCATATAAACACTTTGCTATATCAAGCAAAGCAATGACCTCTCCATTCTCCACAACGGGTAAATGTCTAAATTTTCCTGTAGACAGAAGAACCAGCAATTTATTCTTGGGAAAGTCAGAAAGAAGCAAGAAATGCCAAAAGAATGAGTGTAAATCTGAACCAACCTTGCACCATCTTCTGGAGAGCTTCCACAGCCAGAGTGTCAGACAGCACAAAAATTGGGTTCCTTGTCATGACTTTCGAAACAGGAGTCTCCTCAGGATTAAGCTCATGAGCAATAACTCTTGTTGCTATATCCTTAGTACGGCAAAATAGATAGGCCAAAACAAAGTGCAGCCATTAAAATCCACGACAAACACCATAACGTCCCATTTCTTTCTTTCTATTGGAATTTTCTGAACAAACAATCACAAAAAAAGAAAATAATACCTTGTCCGTAAGAATTCCACAAAGCAACGCATTAGAATCAGTTAGCAACAAAGCATCAACTCTACGAGCAGCCATTCGGCGGCAAGCGTCCTGAACAGTTGTGTTCTCAGGAACTGTCAAAGCCTTGGACAGCCGCAATCGTTTCACTGTACGCTCTCCTGTCAGTCCCCTGTTCCAAATACAAGGAAAGTGAGAAACTTTCTCCTTATTCTCTAACTAAAAAACAAAAATCAAGACGAGATTAGCCATTATCTATCTTCCATAACGGTGTTTCCTACAAGCTCTATCTTTTGCTCACATTGGTACTGGCACAGTAATCACAAGAAAACTTTTCACCGTTGAAAAGTAATAAGATTTAACATGTAACATGAAGACCAAGACAATTCAGGAAAAAGGAAAACATGACGAGATGTTGCTGCCTACGATGAATGTTATACGTACATAGACTTGGAAAATGGAAGCTGATGAGATTTCTTAGCGGAATCGGGGCATCCATTGTCAACTGATTTCTTCTTTCCAAGCGCAGTTGTGCTCGATAAAGATAGACTTTTCCTAGAACCACCACCTTGACTAGCCATCTTCACCAGCAATCAAGAAAGACAATTATCTTTTTACCTCGTAAAAATCACTGTACCAGACACCTATTATCAATCAAGTTTCAAACTTTACCTCAATGATCAATTAAAAATAGTCATCAATAATCAAGATTGAAACTTTAAGTCAATAATCAATGAAAATTGGGACGCGGAAATGAAATTTAAGTTAAACCTTTTTTGGATTCTTCGTTTTCTTTTTGTTTCTTTCTTCTTCCTTTTTTTTAAAAAAAAAAAAAATAGACAGATAGGTATTATCAATCAAGTTGCAAACTTTACCTCAACAATCAATCAAAATAGTAATTCACAATCAATATTGAAACTTCAACTCAATAATTTATGAAAATTATGAAGCAAAAATGAAATTAAAGTTAGAAATTTTTGCGTACTTCATTTTCTTTTTGTTTTTTCCTTCTAAATTTCCCCGGACCCAAAACATAGATTCTTAAGGCATTCGGTCCACGCTCTTTCCTTTTTTAACTTTTTCAAAAAGAAAAACTGAAGACAAAGGAAACAAAACAAACCTTTTCCAAAGAATCGATTTTAATCAAATTTTCTACCCGCTTCTCGGCAACCAAACATACAAACGACAAAGAATGAATAAAGAAAAGTCTTCGTTCACTCACCGGATAATCTCTTTCTCTTCTCGTCTTCGGAAACGGCGGGAGCGTCGGTTTCAGAGAAAGATTTTCAATCAAATACCAGAAATCACAATCCAATAGATCGCATCTCAATCAACAGACCAGAAAATCGTGCAAGATTGTCGCCCTCGGAAGTTCGAGGACGAAATGGATAAGAATAGAATCGGAGGAAGCTTTGCAAGGAAATTTGAAATAACTCTTCCCCCGAGAAAATGGAACGGCGGTGGCGGTCGGAAAAATTTTGAAAATTTTCCGGGGAAATAGACCGACCGGCGGGAAAATGATAGGCGCAAACCGAGAGAAGAGAGAGACGAGGAGAGAGAGAGAGAGAGAGAGAGGAGAGAGAGGAAACCCTAAAAAATGGGAGGACGACAGACAACACCAATTACAGCCGTGCACATCACCTTTGTTTTGACAACAATAGCTCCGATATTTTGGGACGTTTATTGTGAGGTTCCAACCAAGAATAAAATCTAATTAATTATGCAGGTTTAGTCATAAATGTACAATTAAAAGCTGGCTTTTTTTAGGAATAAAAAGTTGACTAGTCTTGTTTTCTTATTGGTCATGGTCAATGGCATTTTTACATGGTGTTAAGCCGAGAGATTTTGGGCACTTTTTTCTTTTGTTCTTTTTTGTAATTCATAGGTTGTTTAGAATAACAATTAGAATTAAAATTCATATTAGTTTAAAATATTGTAATTTAAAAGACTTATATTGTAGTCGTATAGAGTTTTTAATTACAATTTAGGTATCAAACAAAGGCTTAATTGGTTAATTAACTGCTTCATAAATTAAAAAAATAATTAGAGAGTAGCGCAGTTTGTTATGGGCTTTGCACTTGCGGAACAGAGGAAGTCGTGCTATTTGGCTGTGCTCCGCACGTGGGAGGGCACATGTCCAACTCTCTGTACCCTCACAATAATTTTTTTAAAAAAAAATAGAGAAAACATTTCCAATATGCAAAGCTTATACTAGCCAATAATAATAATAATAATAAAAAAATAATACAAAGCTAGTTCGTCAGTTTTTTTCTTTCCTGCAATTATCACTAAAAATTAGGTTTAGCGGTTGAGAGATGTATGTCCAATAGGAGAATTATGTGATTAAACAAAACACAACTTTGAATTATCATATCTTATCAAATTTCGTAAAATTATATATATATATATATTTATAAATTTGATGGTAAGAATCCTTTTTTTGGTGCTAATAGGGATATCTATTTTAGCCATTAAATTCATCTATGAATACTTTGATCGGTAACTGAAAAATAGGCCCTCTAATTTATAACGTATAAACTCACATATCAATACAAGTAGGGAAAAGACTTCTTCTTCTTCTTCTTCGTCTTCTTCTTCTTCTTCTTCTTTTAATGCAATATGATAAAAATACAAAGTGATTATTCTACCATAAAATATACCTAAAAACATGGTCCCATTTGATTTCGTTTTCAGAATTTTTGAAAATATTTTCGTACATTTTCAAGGCAAAAATTTTAAAAACACTCTCAACATAATTTTTCACCTATTTTAAAAACAATACCAAACAACTCTTTTACGTTACGTCAATATTAACTTGTGCTTTTGCGTGTTGTCGAAGAAGCAATAGGATCTTGATTCAGAATCGACTTGAACAAAATGTCACCCTCTTTTATTTTTATTTTTTGTCAATCGATCATCTTCATTTACAACAGAAAACAGAGAAAGATGTTATCTAATATCTGACAATCGTTTTGCTTGTGGTATTCACACATATACATGCTATAATACATTGAAGATATATTGGTTTTATTATATATTTTTTCGAGAGAAAAGACAATAATTTTTTATTTTTTTTAATATTTGGCCCCTTTTCTTTTTTCTTCTCTATAAATTTTATTATTTCAACGTTGTCAATTGTGGACGACATCTTTACATGTTGTAAATTAATAATTAAAATTGTCATAGATTTAGTCTTGCAGTAAGTCTTAAGGTCACTTCTTTTATTAAAAAAAAAGGTCACTTATTTTTTTTTTCAGAGAGGACATTTAAAGGCCGTTTTTATATAATTAATATTTTGCATTCAATTTCCAACCCCAAATATAACGCAATTCGTGGTAGTGGACTTTTTAGGATGATTTATTAAATTAATTGATGTAAGCAAAACAGCAGGCCCCCAAGTTACATTTTTGATATTGCAATTCAAGTGCAACAATAAATAAAAACGTAGTTTTCAATATATGTAAAAATACTGCTATATTCAATATGTCATTTTTTCTATGCATTAAAATGTAGTTTTCAACAAGTGAGGACAGCTTTATTGGTTGTAAGTCACTCTATTGCAATCATAAATTGAGAATTTGAGTCAAGTTAAACTCACTTGAAAGTTGTGGTATTTCTCATCTCATTGTATATATATATATATAAAAAAAAAAAAAAAAACTTACATTTTATATGAGAGAAAAAAAGGGAAAAACACACTTGGCAAGTTAAAAGCCATCCAAGCCTTCAAGGAGTTGAAATTGAAATCTTTTATTTATTTATTGATTTATTTTGTTTGCTGAGCAAAGGGAAAGAGAATGTAACACCAAGAAATTAATTAAGATTAGTGTGTAAAATGGTGAATTAATATGCCTTAATGTAATTTGAACTTGATTTAATTATTTTGTGCTATTTTCAAATTAATCTCACTTTTAATTATTTTTATTTATTATTTTAAACTTTGAAACAAAACAATTTATCAAATACTCAAAATGTCCTTTTTGGGAAACAATGCGTGAGACATGGTTTTACCTAAGAAAACCACCTAAGTTTCTTTTATTTAAACTCCCTTCCTCTCTCTCCTTTCTCCCTCACTCTCTCCCGCAGCCCCTTTTTCTCTTTTCTTTCTCCATTTTGTTTCAAAATTTGAGCTCAACCTTGATCTTCAGTTTGAGTGGGAGCTTAGGAGCACAATTGAGGCTTCCACAAACTCGATTCAAAGCTTAAAATCGAGGTTTGTTACTCTATTTTTCAAAATTTTAAACTTTTTTCAAATTTTTCAATTTTCTTAGAAAGTTGAAATCCGAATTTCTTGAGCCTAAAAAACCTTTAACCTAGGTTTGTAGGACCCAAATCATCACGAATCTAAGTTTGATTGGACAAAAATCGAGGTAAATCAAAATTTTTCCCTTTTCCCATTTTCAGAATAATTTGAAAATCCTTGTGAGAAACTTGTTGAAATGTGTTTAAGTATGTTCTATTCTATTTATTTATCATCCTTGAACCTTATTTATGCTCTGAGAACTTAAAAAAAAGGGGTTTAAATGGGTTTTGAGCCTGGATTGGCCAAGGCTTGAAATCTAAAAATTTTCAAATTTCGACAGATTGATAGGCCAAACTTGGAATTTGGTAGGCCGGATTCATAAGTTTGGTAGGCTAAACTCAAGGCAGTTTAGCAAGCCAGGTCCAGGTGGTCAGTAGGCCGAACTGTGGGAGTTCGGTAGGTCAGCTAGGCTTTATGAAATTTGCTGATTTTCATCGGTTTTCACTGTTTAAACCATAGGTATAGAGTTTAACCTTATGGCATGATTTTGTGAACTCTAATGGCACACTAAGATATCATGAGATAGAATAGTATTGTAGAATACTCTAAGCTAGATATTGATCAATTTAGTTTACATTTAAGGTTGCTTGTGGTTCTGTGGAGCTAACGTATTGCGGGTCGGGACTATAGTGTTGGGCTTCAGTGCGGGATATTGAGGTAGAACTCTAGACCTCTCTTTTTGGTAGCCATGTTTTGAAAATGTTTTGGCCACAAAATGTTTTCTTTCAAAATGATTTCAAGAAAAGTCAAGAAGAATTTATTAGTTATTTTCATTATTTGCTGAATAATGAATGATCATAATGAACTAAATAATGAATGTAAATGAGAATACTCGGTAAGATGAGACCTAATTAATGGCACAACACCAGACGTATTGTCAATACCATTGGAATGCCATACTAGAGTATGATGTTATACTCAGAGATCATGTCGTGTAGAGAGCGACTTTGAAGGTAAGTCCCAAAACCTAGCTGGGCCACTACGGTGGTGATTATGATAGCTTTGCCTTAAGACTAAATAATTAGACCATTTCCAGATGAATAATTGGACTAATGGTGAGAATCAAATTAATGAGTTTCATTTACTATATTTTATATTTCTTAAGTTAATGCAGAATTTTATATTCAAAATTAATGTTTTTAAAGATTTGTCTTACTGAGCCTTTTGCTCATATGTTTTTATGTTTTGATACCTTTCTTCCTAGGTGGATTTCAGCTTAGGACTATTGGAATGCTTCTGGATGGATGCGTGAGCTGTACAAATTCTATTTAGATTATTTATTTATTAAATCAAAGCATGTAATATTTCACCATTATTTCTCGTATTGGACTGTGGTTGTGATTCATTATTGTCAATACTATATTATGCACTAATGTGGGTTCAGTGGAGCCCGACTCCTATTTATTGGCTTTTATTATTTTATTTTATTTTATCTGTTTTAACTTAACGGTCATTGTATCAAACAGTTTTAAATTGCCTTGTTTTTAAAATACCTCAAAGTATTTATTTATTAAGTAATTTTAATTAAAATTTGATTTAATTAATTTAATCAACCCATCAAGTCACTACCTAGTTCGGTCTACGTGACAGAGACTATAAACATTTTGTACTAAACAAAATCAAAATCACAATAAATATGCGTAATTTATTTTTCATGCAGTCATTAAATAAGACAATACATATAATATAAGACATAATATCACGAGAGGCTTTTTTGAACAACATTGTTATATTAATTTCTTTGTAGAAACACAACGTAATTTAAATCGTATAGTTGCAGGCAATGACCCTATCAATAAGGCTTTCCCAAGAGTCAAAATTGCAAAATATTTTAGATGCTACACCCATCTAGCGGGGGCTTCTTGTGCATAGACTGTGGATGCATTTCTTTAGAGCAAGTGCAAAAAAGCTCCATTGCGTGAGAATTTTGTCCTGCCATATACACAAGAATCCAAGCTCTCTAGATTCTGTAATATCAAAAAATTGCTAGTGGTGTAATTTTATTGAACATGAAACTATCACAAAGTGAAATAAGATGCTCAAGTACTGTTTCAATAGGCTACACTTTTTTTTTCCCTCCTAGTTAAAATAGTTCCCAAGAAGAATCAACCTTTTTCTCTGGCAGACAACCATATAAAAATCCTATACATGTTGATTAAGATTGTTCACTTACAAACCTACCCAATAGTACTAATACCAATTTCAAAAGAAAACATAATAGACAGATAGATAGATATATAGCTAATTAAGGATGTTAGATTGGGCTCCAGTTTTGATTGGTTGGTTGTTGTTCTTATTGCTCTCCCCAGGCCTCCTCTTCCAGCTACCCGGCAAACCCCGCCCTGTCGAATTCGGCAGCTTTGCCACCTATGGCAAGGCCATTTTCGTCCACACAATCATCTTCTTTGTCGTTTTCACCGTTTTCATGTTGGCCGTTGGCATATGCATTATCACCGGTTCACATCCATCCTCATGATATTATTTTTCACCGTCCAATTCTGCATATCTATATCTATATATATGTATTCTAAATTCTAAATTGAGATCTAATCCCTCATGAGTTGTTTTTTAATGTTATATTTTCATAATTGTGTGTTGCCCTTGATGAAATACAAGGAGAGCTTGCACATGACAATAATTGGTTATGTTTATGTTGTGTTGTGGTTACAATCTAATAAATCAAATGAAGGCTGCTGATTAAATTAACTCTTTAACTAGCACACATAATCCAAACATATTTTTTAACGAAAATGCTTTCGTGGTCTTAGCGTAAGGTCTTGCGTGGGGCCACCAATGTGTCTTGCGAGCTCCTGGCTTCAAAGGGTCCAAAAACAAGAAGCTTTTTTTAATACGAAATATTAGAGGAATGCCACTTTTAGAGAATCCACTCTTGTAAAATTTGATTCATACGGAAAATCATAACAGTAATGTAGGTGAAAGTCATCTTAGCAAGTTCGTGTGCTCCTTTAGTTACCTGTTCAGGAACAAAGTACTAAATATCCCTAGCATCAGATCAAAAAAAATCCCTGGCATTAATTAGCGTACTTGCTAAAAAAAGAATAATAATGACGATAATGAATGGAGATGAAGGCGTAACTAAAATGATAAGAATTGACAAATAAATAATATGTAAATTTTTAAAAGAGGCAAAATACAATTTTAACAAAAGAATGAAGAATACATATATATATATATATTTTTTATAAAATTTCGCCAAAAATTAGAAGCGAGGCTTCTCTTGTAGCATGACCTTGTGACTTTCCCTTCTCTGATCATTTCATTATGAGACCATATGCATCGCCCACATCGCATCTAATTCACTAAAACCGAAAGGGGAAGTGCTATTTGCACGGCCTCTGATATGATTAATAGGGTGTTTGGCGATCATTATTAAAACTATGGTTGTAGTTGCTAAATTGTATAAAATTTTTATATACTACAGTAAAAAAATAAAAAAGATTGCTAAAAATAAAACTCTCGTGTTCCATAATGTTTTGAAGCACAACTATAGTTCTAATCACATTTACCAAACACCTTATAATATACACAT
This sequence comes from Artocarpus hirsutus, assembly GCA_946598075.1. NCBI lineage: Eukaryota > Viridiplantae > Streptophyta > Magnoliopsida > Rosales > Moraceae > Artocarpus > Artocarpus hirsutus. The sequence goes on along the minus strand of CAMOHE010054143.1, from coordinate 74,985 downwards.
GTATTCCACTTGGCTTAACACTTGTAAGACTAGCATTAAACTATTAGTATGATGCTTTTCTTTATCATGTTTCATATTTTAATATTTGAATACTGTAACGAATCCAAAATTTGAATTAACTAATAATATAAATTAATATTAACTAAAACTTTTAATATTTTAACAATAATATTTTATTGAATATTATGCATATTTCAAAACTTTACATACATAAAAATAAAATTCAAAGACCTTTGCTATGATTCCAAAGTGCAAACTTAAAACGAAAATTCCTAAAAAAAAAAGACTAAAAAAGAAGGATAGAAAGAGTTTTTTTTTTTTGAGTGGAGAACTTGTTCTTTTAATTAATATTACCTAAATCGGCTTTTACAAAAGCAACGGATGAATCTTGGGCAAGAATCCCACCAGTGCCTATCTGAAGAGCTAGAGAAAACATAGGAAGCCAACATGTAGGCTACAAAGTTCCCAGAACGGGAAATATAGCAAATGGAACCACAAGAAGCTATAGAAATGTAATTTTGAATATCACCAACAATACTTGAATCCGGTGATATTGATGGAGGGCTTTGTATCGCACGAACAACATTTGCCACGTCTGACTCAACCACCCAGTCGCAGAAACCTTTAAAGAGAGCTACGAAGATACCTTCCTTAACTGCAATACATGGGATTTTCTTGGCTATAGCTAGTAATACCATCCTTGCCTCATCCCGAATGGCTAATAGCTTGTTTGACAAAGTTAGTTCTAATCAAATTTTTTATTATAAACAGTGTAAAGCTCTTACATGTTACAGTAAAAAGAAAAAAAGTTGTTACATTGTGAAGCTCTCACATGCTACAGTGTTTATAGCTTCTAACCGTCATGTTAAACACTCTATAAATCAATACCAATAAAATTCATACTTGTTTTGACGGCTGCGTCAATATTAATCTTAACTAGGCCCATCGGGCAGGGGGGGGGGTGCGGGGGGGGGGCGAGGGGGGGTTTGCTTTTCCATCGATTCGTCTGCATGAGAGAAAATCGCCAGCTAGGAGTCGGCCTGAGCTCTCAAGGACCTCCTTTGGCGTCTTGTAAGAGTTTTCAAAGAGCATCTTAATCCTGTTCAGCCGTATCCGCCAAGAAATCATACAAAACATCTCTAAATCCTCCTTATTTCCCCCATTGAGCTAGGAATAGGAATAGGCGAAGGGAGCTAAAGTGGCCGTTTTAAAAAAGTTAAGACTGGACCAAAGAGAGTTAGATTCCCGCATTTCTTTCGAAGTGGGGTAGGAGCAAAGAGAATGGCTGACGTTTTACATACAGCCTCCACGTCTAAAGCAGTGATGGGGAACATCAATTCCACGTTTAGCTAAGCCAGCTCTAATAGGAAGGGCGTCATAGAAAGCCCACCAGATGTGAAACTTTAACTCTATTGGGCACTCGGCAACTCCATAATTTCTTCCACCGAGTTAAGGCATTATGACTTCTAGTAGAGCCTCCCCCTTCAGTTCTATCATTCATCCCAAGCCAATGCCCCGTCTTTACAGAATAAATGGCCTTCTCATCATAGTGCCAAAAAGGGAATATATAAGTATGTATAATGATAAATAAAAGACGTCAAAATAAAATTTTTAAAAACTATAAGCTATTATTTTTAATATTTTTCAATCAACAAGGTATTATTATGATGTTTCTTTAAAACATAAAGGACCAAAATGTTAGAGCCCCAATCTGTTAATGCTCCTTTTCTTTGTCATGTTTCATGTTTTATATTTGGACCAAAACATTTTACTATAACACAATTTCAAATGGTCAAAAAATTTCAACAAATCCTGATAAAATTGTTTCGTGCTTTCTTAATGAAACATGTTTTTCTTTTATACATAGATACATACCTCTCTCTCTCTCTCTCTCTCTCTATATATATATATATATTGGAGGAGTGGAAAAATTATTTAATGGCAATGCAAAAGGACGAGGAATCAAAGTTGGGCCCCAGAAGGATGCCTAAACCCACACGGGAAAATGCAGCTTCTCCCAGAAAGCCCTCTTTCATTGCCCACCATAATTTAGGTCATAACACAGAGAGTTCCTTTCCACTCGAGTGGACCAAAGCCAAAGACCAATCGATGACAATGATGTTTCAGCTTGCGTTTCCTACTAATAAAAACAAAATCAAAGAAAAAGGAAGAACAGGGATGGGGGGATAAAATTTATAATTGCCATACAAAGAAATACCTTTTAATACATTGCACTTAGATATTGTGTTTCAAAATACAGTTAAAATTATATTTTATAGTCTCAACCAATTTTTAATTTAAATTTGATGAGAGAAAACATTACAGTAATAATTGACTAGAACTATAAATATAATTCAAATTGTATTCTCAAACGTCCTATTAAGAATTTTGAACAATAATTTTTCCTTAAATTCTATTAAATTTATAATTTTTATTGGTTTTATAATGATTTTGAAATGATCTAGCAATTTTAAATAAGGTTTTATCATAAAATTTTCTTAAAATAAAAATTATTTTAAAATAAAGCATTAAAAGAATACTCTATGAGTCATACTCACATGAACAGTCAAGTTAGATATTTTAAATTTAAAAATACGCCTCGTTATGATGGTACATGTTTCTCTTAAACGATCAAATTTTATCAAAATAAAAAAATGTAACAAATAATTTTTGATACAAATCTAACATTTAAAAAACAAAGTCGATCCTACCATATACAATATTATATGGCAAATTTTTTTAGTGAAATCTTATAGGGTAAATTTTAAAACCATTAAATATAATGAAAATCAATATTTTTATAAATTTAATGGTTGAAAAATCGACAGGTATTTTATTAGTCCCATTTAACGAAGTTGCACATTAAAAGGTAAAGCTTACTTTTTTTTTATTTTGTTATCATCACGTATCACAAAAATTAGAGGCGTCCAGCGTGAGACAGATCTAATGTAAAAAGTCTCACGTCCTATAATATAAAACAAATAAGGTGTTTAAAAGAGTGATGGAAACTGATGATAGAAATTATTTTTACTGTAAAATATAAAAATTTTATACTATAGTAATTTTTTTATTATTATTATAGCATATAAAAATTTTACACTGTTTATAATTAAATTTATGGTAAAAATTAAGTGGTGAGAATAATTGCTAAACACATAGAAAAATTCCCTAAAGTTTTCATTTCTTTCCCGTGCAACACAATTATAGAAATTCACATAAAAAAAAAGGTGAGAAACTCAAATTTTCTATTTTGTCATCGCATCTCAAGAAGATCATCTCAAGAGGATCAGAGCCGTCCAACGTGAAACCAGAAGTCGGTGTGGGACACGTTTAGCCATGCAGTAAACATGCGTCACTTGTCACGAGAAGAAACGGCTAATTCATGGCGTTTTGTCCATTTGTGAATCCCTTACCAAAACCCACTCAAATCCCAAGTCTCAAATATCCCCAAAAGTCCCAACTCCTAACCCACCATTTTAGAACTCTCGAAACATCTCACCGCCTTCCCCTCCCTCTCTCTAAAAAAACTCCATCTTTTTTTTCTCTCTCTAAAAAGACCATCATCACTAATGGCGGATTGGGGGCCGGTGATAATAGGGATGGTGCTGTTCGTGCTGCTGAGCCCGGGGCTGCTTTTCCAGATCCCGGCGAGGGGGAGAGTGGTGGAGTTTGGGAACATGCAGACAAGTGGCGCCTCCATATTCGTCCACGCCATCATCTTCTTCGGCCTCATCACCATCTTCCTCATTGCCATTGATGTTCACATCTATACTGATTAATTTGTTGTAAGCCTTAATAATTAATGTACTTTGTGGGTTTTTTTTTAAATAATTTTTTAGGGTTTTTTTGGGGTTAATTTGGTTTCTTTAGAGATTAAATGATGTCATTTTCAGTGTTTCTACGGATAGATGTCTCTTAAGTCATTTATTTGAGAATTTAGTTTTACTCTGATTATGTAAATGTATGGACAAAGTTGCAATTTAATTAGTAGTTTAAATGTATACTCGTAATTCATGATTTACTCTTTTTTCTTCCTCGGAAGATTTATTAATATGATGCACTTCAGAATATTTATATTACAAGTTGTTGAATTAATTACTGCTAAATTTAAGGCGTTCACTTGGGAAATTTTTTTTTTTTTTGGGGAAATTAGTTTTTTTTTTTTAATTATCTTGTTTTGTTGACTCCATAGAATCTAATGGCAAAACATTTTCATTAATTATAGTGATTCATTTAGTTAATAAAAAATTAAAAATCAGATTTATCATTTTAGTATTTTATATTGCAAGGTAATATTGAAAGTCATTTATTCTTTACATGGTATTGATGTAGTTTAAGAAAACATGATTTCTGTGCCTCCCATTATTTTTAGGACTATATAAGATCTTTTTTAACCGTGGCTGTTTAATGCCTTCAAACTTTTTTCAAAAAAAAAAAAAGAAAAATTTAGGCCCACTTTTTATAAAATCATTCAACTTCATAGAAGATTGGGGTCAATTTGATTCCTATCGCTGCTTGAAAAAAAAAAAAATTGAAACATAATCACTTTTAGAAAATAGAGAGAGAGAGAGGAGAGAGAAGGATGCAAGGGAGAAGGAGGAAAGAAAATGAAACATAGAGGGAGGGATGAGGAGGGAGAGAGAGAGAGGGGGGGGAAGAGTTAGATAGTGAGATTTTTTATGGGTGTAAGTTAGATATGTACGTTAAAAAGGGCTTGAATCAAGGGATAAATCAAAAGTTTGAAAAAAATAATTTAAAATATTAAAGTGTGTTTGGTTTGTAAATTATTTTATTACAGTATTTTTTTTATAAAATTTAAATTTTTTATTTAAATCTATAAAAATTTAAAAGTGATATTAAAAAAATGGTACAAACCTGATTTTCTCGGAATAATGAGCTTAAGATAGCCATTCGCTTTAGTTTACTTGGGCCAAGCTTGGTCTAACGGTATATTTTGGGCTTCGACCATGAAACACTTAGAAGCCGGAGAAAAACGGTAAATGTCATACTGTTTAAAAAAAAAAAAAAGCAATATTTTTTTTTTAAATACTAGGCTTGTTGTTTTCTTATGATAAAAAAAAATTTATGGTGTATTTGACAAAAGTGGTGGGAACTATTTTTTTAGTTATAAACAGTATAAAGTTCTCACATGTTACATTAAAAGTGGTTCTAGTTAACAGTTCTTACTGCTCTTCCAAATACTCTATTAGTAAATAGCAGTAAATTTAAAATTGCCATATGATCACATATGGTTTATTCGAGTAAATTCAGGATTTAGCTGATATAAGGCCCCTTTAGAAGGGCTTCTAGAAGTGTTTTAGATAGGGGTGGTAATAATCGTGTTCGTGTCGTATTCATGTTGGTACGTTTACAGCACGACGCGTTTAGCCCAAATACAAACACGATACGATTAATAAATGTGTCAAAAATGCAAACACGAACACGACACACCTATGGCACGCGTAACACGGCATGACACGATTAACACGATTATTAATCGTGCCGTGACGGGTTAACATGATAACAACACGCATATGACACGTTTATGACCCAATTAACTAAAAATTAAAAAAAAAATTAAAAAAATTAATTTTTTTTAAAAAAGCTAATAAAGAAAATTAACAAAAACACAATATCTAATTAATACTAACATACTATAAATATTTCAAATATTTTTATTTTTAAGTTTAAATGTGTTATAAATGGATGGGTCATGTCGTGCCGTGTTAGCACGTTTACGGCCCGTTTAATTAAGCATGTTAAGGCATGTTAGTATGAATCCAACCCGTTTATTTTTGTATTATTTGTGCCAACCTATTTATGACACAATTAATAAACGTACGGTCCAAACCTGTTTATCTCGTGTCATTTTTGTATCGTGTCATCGTGTCGTGTCCAAATTGTTGGCCCTAGTTTTAGGGTCTGGCACAGCTTTATTTATGCTTTTTGTCAATAAAAGACAAGAAAAATTTATAGTTTTTCAATAATTATTTGGAATCGTATTTTTGAAATAGCTTAAATGAGAGTGTTTTTTTAATTTTTTTAATAAGTTATGAAATTATTATATTTAAGTTAATAACGTGTTCTTAATATTCCGCTGCAAGTTTTAATGTCTATTATAGGAGTATTTTTTTAAAAAGTCATATTTTGTGCCTTTAATTGAAAGCATTTTTGAAACATTATTTAAACACTTTTGAAAGCAGCTTTTGGACTTAAAAAGTCAAAAGTAGCTTTTAAAAAGCTTTCCCAAACAAGCACTTAATGATCAGTCAAAAGTGTTTTGGTCTTTCCAAAAGCTTTTCCAATCAAAGCCAAAAAAATAACTTCAAAAAAAAAAAAAAAACACTTTTAGAATGATTTTAAAACTTGTATTAGAGTTTAGAGTTTTACTAAAAGATTATAAATTTTATTATAACATTTTTATTACTTATTAAAAAATTTTACAACCATTTTTATTTATTCAAGCTCTTATTTTATCAATATTTACTAATTATAGATAACATTAAATTTATTAAATTTTTAGTTGGTAAACTCATCTTTTTGCCCATAAAAATCTTTTTTCTTTAAATTATATTATATGTATATAGACTTGTCTTCTTTGGTTATCTCCTCAATGGTTACATTTCAATAGGAATGGTTACATTTTAATAGGAGTATGTTTTAACAACAATTGATGACGTAATATGATAAAAATTCAATATTATTAATTATTATATATTTTTTGTCAATCATACACTTTGTTACAACCGTTAAAATTATACCAGACAGTTAATAATAATGATGCCTATTGACAACGTAATCATAGAAATGTATATATATTTGCTACTATATGACACAAAAAGAATCAAGAAAGAGCCAAATCCATGGCTGGGGTCCAGAGGAAGAGAGGAGGCGCACCCCTGTTTGATCTTCTAATAAATATTCCAGCCTGATTCTGTTTGGATACAGCAAATGGGAGTTTTTGAGCCCTAACTATGACCCAAAACGACATATCTAAACAACACAAAATGACAAACGACAATGCCCGAAATAACGACAACTCACAGCGGTCAAATGTTGCGCTTGGGGAACAGAAACATAAACTACTAAAACCAAAAACATAAACGACGCAAGCCAACGTGAAGGACAAGGCAAACTTCCATAATGAAAAATGATGCTCCCATACTATAAAGTTCCCAAAAAAAAAAAAAAGCAACCTTTTTCGCATAAAAGAGAGAGAGAGAGAGAGTTAAAGCATCTCTATGATGCAATGCAAAAGTGATATGTCAATGATAAATTTATCATTTAAGTGTAAAAAAAATCCTCTTTAATGCAAATGTCATTCTTAAGCTAAATTTACTATACGTTAAACTTTGTGACAATTTGACATTTGATTCTTATTGGTTGGTGATAATAATTACAACATTTTTGCTTTTTAATTATTTTAAAATTAAAAGTTTACTTTTACAAGTTGTTTAATAATTATGACAAAAGACAAATATGACATTTTAAATACCATTCTTTATTGAAGTATAAAATAATATCATACATAAAATATGTTATTTTTATCCTTTTTTGTCGCAAATATAACATGTACATTTGTATTCGAGATGTTTTTAAATGACATGTTACAAATGTTTTTAGATTTACGCATATATTTTTTAGCTCAACTGATTACATATTTTATTGACCTTTAACTAATTTATTTAAGTGGCACAGAGCTTCAATATCTGCAGCAAAAATCCAAAGATGTGATTTTTTGGGAGCATTTTCTAAACCTTTCTAAATAAAGAGAATCAGAGGTAAATAATCTAGCTTTTTTTAATGCTTTTTTTTACAAGTTTGATGATGATAAAGAAAATTATAATTTTTTTAGCCTAAAAAGTTTACCCCATAGTCTAGAATTTACTTGGGGTCAATCTTGGATTCCCCTCTCCAACAGATGTCACGTGGGTTGGTCCATGCAGCTAACTTTGGCTCAACTCGACTCACATGGACCGGGCAAAGCCAAGTCAACACACACCCGGGGGTCAAGGCAAGTTCATAGCAGTACATGTGGGATCCCACGTCTGCGATCATTCACACATTTGTTACCCCAAAAAAAGCATGCGTTTTTATTGGGCTCTTCTGAACAGCCCAAAGGGGCAGGGGCCCGGCTCCTTTTACGAGGGGTAAGCCCCACCAGGTGGGGCCCACTTCATCTTTATTGGAGTTTAACAACCACTGACCGATTCACTTGACTCTTCAGGGGATTTCATCAGCCGTTTGTGCTAATTGCAATAATAATCTGTCTCATGGTCACTTATATAGAGTGATTTATAATATTTTGTTTAAGAGAAGCTAGGTAAAAATATTTTAGGTATAAACTATTATTAGTGAGTGGAAAAATGTTGTTAAATTACCTTTCTCTAAGTTGGACGGAAATGAGTAAAAAAGACGTGTAAATTTCATGTACTTGGGCCATCTCAAAGAAGATAAAAATGAAAAAAAAAAGGGGTTTTTTTCTATGGTAACCTTATTAGTAGTGTTGTTTTTGAGAACTATTAAATATGGTAAAATTCATTCACCAATACACACAAATAGACATCTCTTTCGATTCTCAGCTACTAAATTGTCAATATCGTAAAAAAGAAAGGTAGAAATTAGAAAGAGGATTTTCCTGTTGGGAAGCAGTGGGTGTCTAGAAAACGTAGATCTAATCAAAATCATTTTTCTATAAATCTAAAGGTTAAAAAACAAATACTCATTAATAGATATTATTTTTCGGTTGGCAGCAGAGAAATTGAGGAGTCAAAAAGCATTTTGGTTGTGAGTCTTGCTGTGAGACCAGCTCTGCCCCACAAGACCAAATTCATGAACCACCAGTAGACCGTATGGAATCAATTAGGGGATTTGATTGCCACCCACAAAAGAAAAATAAAAATAATCTCCTTCAAAAATTGCAAAGTGTACAGGTGTCAAGCTCTCTGTGGTTGTGGGTCGAGCCCGACACTATAATATATGCATGGACTATTTTACACGGTTAATAAAACTGAAAAAAAAAAAAAATCTAAGAAAAAAGTGCAAAAGACTATAGGAGGGAAATTGATGTTTTCGTGGGGTTGATCATTGATGATTTACATTGAGGTCTTTTCTTCGTTTTTTGTGGAAAGTCGCTCTGAAATGGTTTTGAAATCGCATCTGTTTCCTATTTCACCAAAAAAAAAAAAAAAAAAACCATAACAAAAAATTTAAAGAGACATTTTCATATTTTATTAAGGAAATGAAAAAATAATTTCGGTATTTTATATTTTAGAATCCGTATACTAAACATGTATTTGCAAAATTATGACTTGTAGTTTCATTTTTAAGCGTGCCCTATTGATTCTACTATACACTTTGGAAAAATTAAAACAATTCTTAGACCTTGTTTGAGAACATATTTCAAACTTATAAAATGCAGTAGTAATATAAATTTTGTGAGAGAAAATGACATAACAAAGTTTTTTAAACTAAAATTTTTTAATTCAAACTATGTTTTTAAACGGGCATTTTAACATTATCGAATCATATCATTAAAAGATATATTATAATGTTTTTAATTTTTATGAGAGAAAGTATTGTAATAAAATTGATAACGATGTATGTTATCAAACGGGGTCTTTATTAATCAGATCGAAGAATTTTGTTCTAGTGTCCTAGGTTTTAGAACCACGATATCTTGAATTGTGGTGGGGTCACTACTGAGGTATGGCCTTTTCCATCGTCTTATCTTGTCTCCACAATGTCAGACTCTCTCCAACAAAGCCAACGCATATGGTTCGACTTTTGTGACTCTCTGTTAAAGTTACCTCCTAAGACTTTTGTTCACATTCATTTTTTTTTTCACCTTTCTTTCATTTTGATCGATGATTCAAAAAGACGTTCATTGGATTCACAAACTTTCGTTTTTGCCCACAAAAGTATACATTATGGTCCAATCTCAACACAGTAATATGTTCGATAAATCAATCAACTACACTAGACTTCTGTCAAGTTCCCATTGGATTTTGACACTCTTTTTCTATTCACCTAGGTCTAACGTGTCGACTCTGCATAGCTTACCAGTATGTATATTTATGTTCATATACACATATTTAGCTTTGTTTATATTTCGACTTTCTTAGGTTAGTATTTTCGAAAAATAAAAATTAAATTAAATTAAATAAATCTACCACTCACTCTATAAAGTTAACTAATTTTCCCAATTGGTAAACCAAAAAGTTTCTGTTAAAAATACTAGCATAATCTATAAACAATTTGAATATTTATGTTAATATTTATGAATGTTTACGAATATAATTTAATAATGTGAATAAGGAGATATAAGAGTTAGTTCTATACTTTATAGTTTCTGTTTATATTTCGATAGTAACTTTTTTTTTTTTTGGCTTATTGAAGGAGAAAAATTTCACCAAGTACTCATTCTAAAAAATTAAAAGTTATTCTTTTTTCCAATTGGTAAACTAAAAAGTTTCCCACATTGTACTTTGTTTTGCTAATATAATGAAGTTACCTATTCAAATTTGAACAAAATACGAGAGCAAAATAGCAAAATAAATATTATGCAATTTAAAGCAATGAATCATATGCATGCAGAAATAATATCCCACTTAATTTATAAGAGATAGGACATTCGATGCTAGGCATGTAGCGCAAGTAACCATCTGCACTGTTCTATTACACACGCAAATATATCTAATATTACAAGTGTTGGTAATTATAATATAAGAGAAAGAAGAATTATAAGTAGCTGTTGTATGGTGCTTCATGTTATTATCCCAAGCTAACGCTTGTAGCTGGTGTCATTTTGGGTCCCTAGCTACCCTTGTACTCACTGGCAATTCGTGTTTGTGTGTCGTGGTCTTGTTACCATGATTACAGCATGACATGATTGTGTTAAACATGAACACGACACGATTAATAAATGTGTTTGAAATGCAAACATGAACATGAACCGCTTATGGCACGTGTACCATGGCACGACATGATTAACACGATTACTAAATAGGCCGTAATAGGTTGACACGATAAAAACACGTATATGGCTCGTTTATGACCCAATAAACTGAAAATTAAAAAAAATCCAATAAATAAAATTAACACAGACACAATATCTAATTAATACTAACCTACTACAAATATTTTAAATTTTTTATTTTTAAGTTTAAATGTGCTATAAACGGACAGGTCGTGTCATGTCATGTTAACACGTTTCTGACCCGTTTAATTAAACGTGTTAAAGCATGTTAAACGTACTAGCACGAATTCAGTCCGTTTATTTTTGTGTCATTCGTACTAACTCATTTATGGCCCAATTAATAAACGTATGATCCAATCTCATTTATCTCATGTTGTTTTTATATTGTGTCATCGTGTTGTATCCAAAATTACCAGCCCTATCTTATAGCCAAATTCCTGAACTTTCTCTTTTATATCTTCCTTCCTCAAGCTTTCTACTATATAGATACCTACCAATAGAACATGTTTTTAAAGTACATTGAATTTGATCAAAATCACATCATAATTAAAAATAATAATGCAAAGGACACAATTCTAATCTTATTTTTTTCAACTCTTAAGCATAATTGTCAATTATTAATTTATTGAATGTGTGTAAAAAATTGTCACGTCATTTAATATAAATAGGTTATATTTGCTAACAAAAATACGCCATCACAAAATTGGTATAACAATTAAAATTATAGTTAGTGTCTTTAATATTATTCAATTAAAAAAATATAAATCGACAAATGATAAACACCGACAAAACAAAACCCTATTAGTTTCATACCCTACCATAAAATTCTCCTTCAATAAAAGACTTCTCATTTAGCTGGACACTATGATTAACACAAAGTCTTCTTGCATGGACACACACGCATATATAGCACTTCCAACTTGCAGTCAAGCACAAAAACAAATACACATTTGTGCTTGTCTATATAAACACACATATAGTCTTGTGCCTTTGTGTTTCCACTAATACTCAACACTTCATTTATAAATATATAGAAACCACACCACTGTAAATTTGTAGGGCTGCATAACCATGGGGAGAGGAAAAGTGGAGTTGAAGAGAATAGAGAACCCAACAAGCCGACAAGTGACCTTCTCAAAGCGGCGAAACGGCCTTCTCAAGAAGGCGTTCGAGCTTTCCGTTCTCTGCGATGCTGAAGTCGCTATCATCATCTTCTCTCCTTCTGGAAAGCTTTATCAATATGCGAGCCACGAGTTAGTAATATCTACTTTTCTTCTTTTTTTTTTTTTTTTTTTTTTTTTTAATAATTTCACACACATATATATACTTCCGAGAACATTTCCATGAATAATTTGATCTGTTTTATTTTATCTGTTCTGCAGCATGGACAGAAGCATTTGGAGGTACAGGAGTGAAACTGGATTGCCTGGATCTGCAGACAACCCGCGCTGCAGAACCATAGAGGTATATCTACACATACGTGTGTGTGTATATATATATATTGTCTTGTCTGAAGTTATTATAGAGTGCGTTTGTTTCGTGGCTTAAATCCTAATTTGAATTATTTTGTTACAGTATTTTTTCTCATAAAAATTTAAATTTTCATTCAAATTCTCTATTCAAATCTATGAACTAAACAGACTCGTAATGATTTACATATACAAGATACAGTTTAAATGGAAAAATATTTTTCATTCCTATATGGTTAAAACCCCTTTATTTATAAAATTATAGACTCCAATCTAATATATAGTATATTTTTTATATTAGGTTTTTTTTATTTTATTAGTAGTGAGGTTATAATTTTATTAGGTTAAATAATAGGGTCACTGTATAATATACTTAAGCTACACGAACCTATGTGACAACTAGTACTGGCTAAGAATCTTGATGTATGTCATGGTCATTTATAATCCTCCTATACATGAATACAGGAAAAAGAATATGTAATAATACGAGAATTCTATGGTCAGGTAGGAAAAAAATGCACTTTTTTGTTGGATATTGAACCATTAGACCGTATTCATCACATTGACATATACATTTATTAATTTGATTTGATGTTTTCTTATGTGATAGGATGGATCAAAACCCTATTTTATCGGTAATATATATATATATATATATATATATATATAATATTGTGATATTAAATCAACATATCATATTCATGCCTATACATTTTTTAATTGGCATTTTCTTATGTGATACGTCAGATCAAAACTGTATTCTACGGGTAATGATTTTTTTCATAGTACCCTGCCATAAATCCTTCAGTATGACTGAGGAAAAAAAAAAGCAAAGCAAAGCAAAGAAAAGAAAAGAATTTTAAACAAATAAAGTTGACAATTTAAAATATATTTCTTCATGCCCACTATAGAATTCCCCTATTTTGTGATTGAAGAAGGCAGAAAATGAAGAAAATATTAAACAAATATAGTTGAAGCTTAATCTGCTCCATGTAAAGTGGATATTATACACACACGCCTTGAACATATGTATTTTTTAACGATGAATAAAGAAAAGCTATTTCAAAAAAATAAAAATAAAGAAAAGCTAATTGATATTAGGTACAATTTTTTTTTTTTTGTCCCTGGACATGATATGTTCTCTAGTATTGTTGCCAATCCGTCAGCCATATTGTGATTTCTGCTTGTTACAGTTTTGGAGGACTGAAATTGAAGAGCTGAAAAGATCAACAGAAAACTTAGAAGGAAATTTGAGGTACGGATCCATAGTCACAGTCATAACTAATTAGCAATAAGAAGGTTCATAGATATGTGAAAAATACTTAGAAGCACTGTTGATACTATGCACAATTGTTAATAAAAAGTAAGGCTCATCTATAGGACCTATCTTTTATTAGTAAACGGTATTTAGTACCACCGGTGTTTTATAACAATTCTCTGTTATGTATTAGTACCATAAACAACATGATTTTACCAAATTATAGGCATTTAGCTGGTGAAGATCTAGCAATGTTGGGCATGAAAGAGTTGAAACAGCTAGAGCGACAGCTTAAGACCGGTGTTGAACGCGTCCGTTGCAAGAAGGTAATGTAAATTTTTTTCATAATCAAAGATTAGTGAAGACAATTAGTCCTTATTTCAACTTTAATATTTGGAAGATCACAAAAATCTCCACTTATTGGCATGCATGATATAATTCTTTCTATTGCATGATCAACGGCAGAGAAGGATTGTCTCGGAGCATATCAACTTCCTGAAAAGAAGGGTAAGATAAAAATTACCATATAAATGAAAAATTGGATTAATTTTATATTTTTCCCCTTGAATTATAACAGTACTAGTCTTAATTAAAATGTACTTGTTGTTGTGCACCTTGTATTTATGATCCTGTATAAAATAGCCACTACATTTGATTTCGTTAAAAAAAAAGAAAAAAAGGAAGTTTATAATCGCTGTATTTTAACACAATGGAGATGACAAATTATTCCATGAATTAACTTTTTTTTTTTTTATTTGGCTTAACGTGCAGCGTAGAGCCTTACAAGAGGAGAATGCACGCCTCCAGAAAAAAGTGGGATTTCCAATAATCATATTATCTATGTATTTATATATATTTATATATATATATATATATATATATATCCATGCAACATTACTATTGCAATAGTGCATTCAAAATTTCAAGTTTTTCATGATATATGATGTTTTGAGTTTGAGACATAATTATGTGCGCTTGTGTATATCTTCTATTTTAGGTAAAGTTGCTAGAGAACCCTGACGATGCTAACCCAATCCCAGAGACTTTTGTCATACCAAATGCACATTAATTCCCAGGTATATAATTAATTAATAATGAACAAGTTAAATTAATTGAACTGAAATTATTACTTAAAAGGTGTGTTAATATCATTATAATAACATTAATACTTGTCAATTGTCATGGTGTTCCTGTAAGATTTTTTTTTATTACTACCTTTTTGGTGGACCATATTATTTTTTTTTTTGAAAGTGTGGGCCATAATATATTTTGTACTATGGAATATTTTTTTTTCATATTTTGATGCTTGAAATATTATCTTGAAATGCAGGGTGTTTTTGGACTGAGTTGGCTTAAGAACAAGCATCAAAATGACACCCTACTAGCTAGCTTATAAATATAAAGCATAGGTTATGTTTACCTATAGCTAATATAGATACATATATATATATGTATCTATTTATCTATGTATGAATGGCTATGTTTAAATGTACTAATTGTAAAATGTATTGGCATGAGACTTGTATTAGTTGCTTACGAATATCATTTCAACTTGCCGGAGTTTGGTTTTCCTTTTTTCAAATTGTAAGTGAAATTATATATATGTATATATATATATATATATCATAGTCTTTATAGTATAAGGGACTAATTTTCTAGACACATAATGAAATGGACATGCAAAAACGTACAAATGTTGCACTACTTAATCAACAATTACCCATTTAAGAAGATTTTAATTTGAAATTGCAGATTCTCTTAAGCAAACAGGGGAAAGAAGCAAAACTCGGGTAAAAAAAAAAAAAAAAAAAAGTTTTGGGAACGATGTGGATAATATTATCTTTCCCTACACTAAAACATTAAAACAACATATCCTAGAAAAAATTAAAAAAAGAGGAAAAAAAACAAAAAATAAAACCTTTATTAGACAGAAATATTGAACTTTCACTATATATCACAAACACTAATAGTACAATATTCTAACTGCAGAAATTAGTGTAGCAAAGACTCTTATCTCAGAGAGAAAAGGGACATATAAAGTCGTCCCACAGACGAAAAAAAAAAAAAAAAGAGCTAAAACAAAAGGGATACATATATACACATATATAATGCTTAAAGAACTGTTGCAAGCCTAAACCGATTTTGGACATAAGATATGTAGCTTGCAGCTCTGGCATCAATGGTTTCATCATCACCGCAATACAGTTGCGCATTTGAGCGTGACATCTTCTGTTTTGTTGGATATTCAGCAAAAACATTCTCAAAAGAGCCTGGAGAAGCATTTGAAGCAGTCGGATTCGCTCTCTCAACGGCATTGTAGCTGTTGTGCTTTCCTTCTTTGTGCATGTGCTTGTTTTTGGTGACTGCATAACCCGAATCCATATCGAATTCAAGATCAATTTCTATGATTCACTTCTTCTTTCTTTTCTCTAAAGATTCAAGAACAGCTTGGGTTTGGAAATTCGAAGGAGATCGGTATTTATAGCTGAGTTAACACAGAGGGAGATAGCAAAAACTCTCTAAAAGCAAGTGGTCCTGTGTTGAAGAAATATCTTCACCTGGGAGGATTAGATATTTCCAATATGGAGCTAACTTTTTAAGCTAGAATAAAGTAGAAAAAGTGGCTCATGATATATCAGGATATATAAGCATAATTTGAGGATTCGATTTCTGATTTATTTATTTATTTTGGAGAACAACTTGAGGGTATATATGATTAGCACTTTTCTTGCAGATATTCTTTTTTGACTAATTTTCTTGCAGATATTCTATCCTTTCTATACCTAGTTGAAGCTCTGAATATTAATCAGGAAAACCTCCTTATCACCTGATCAAAAGCTTATCTTTTATCTAGCAAAAAGATGTGACACCTTTTCGGATATGAATTGATACTCCTGTTCTTTTGTTATTTTTTTTCAATAATAAAAGTGATATCCCTTACGTTTTTGTCTTCATCAAAATTTTACAAAGCCAAAAAAGATACACACACAAGTATAAATACATACATATATATATACACCATTTTTGTATGGAAATTTCTATATGTCATCTTCCTTATCTTTCAGGTCGAGGACGAACATAGATATCAATAAATGAAAAAAAAAGAAAGAAAGAAAATTCAAAGATTCTTGACTATGCAACTTTCAGTTGTGGATGAGATA
Organism: Artocarpus hirsutus; assembly: GCA_946598075.1. Classification (NCBI taxonomy): domain Eukaryota; kingdom Viridiplantae; phylum Streptophyta; class Magnoliopsida; order Rosales; family Moraceae; genus Artocarpus; species Artocarpus hirsutus. The sequence goes on along the minus strand of CAMOHE010054143.1, from coordinate 58,119 downwards.
TCCTAGAGGATATAGAACAAGTTCTAAAAGTTTCTAGGCAAAGAAAAATAATAGTGCTAAACTGCTTTTGCAACTTGACAGGCAGAAGAACTCTAGTGCTCATATTCTAGCTGCTAAAAAAAAAGTATGGATGTTGACTGCACAAATAGGCTATCAATTCATGGCGCAAGGGATAAGGCTCAAGGAAAAAGGTATAAACTCCATTCCTGAAACCTGTCGAGTCAATTAAAATGACGCTTCTTTTATTTGCTTAATAAATGTTACGAAAATAGGTATAGAAGCAAAACTCTGTTGATTCTAATGAATATGGTGAGTTGCATATCAGAAAAATCCAACTTTAAAATTATACTAATCAAACTCTAAGATGGGCAGCCAAAAACTTATTACAAGTTTGATTTGAAAACAAATTTAATTTCTAAAATAAAGATAATTTGATAAATGGATTTGTCATGTCAAATTCCATCTCTTTTGTGACGTAGGCATTCTCTTTTGTGACAATTGAAGGCAGTGGGCAAGGAAAAAAGAGCAATGGTTGCACGCTACCCACCGGAACTCCAATGACGTTGGTCTGGTATGGTAATTATAGACGTGAATTGTTGCAAAATTAATGCGATAGAAACAAAGAACAAGAACACACAGAATTTACGTGAAAACTCAAAACGGGAAAAAACCACGGGCAGAGGAGAAGAAAATCACTAAACTTGAAAAGATTACAGTGGAGGCGCTAGGGAGGCTCGAAAATCGATAAAAACAAACCATAACGCAATACATCATATAAATAGGTATAGGCAAAACCCTATGGGCCAAAAATATAAACTAAACGGCCCAACAATGACAGTCCGT
>CAMOHE010054143.1:0-57232 GCA_946598075.1 Artocarpus hirsutus | reverse complement strand
GCCCCCCCCCCCCCCCCCCTCCGCTACCACCACAGATCTCATGAAAAATTTCATTTTTGTTTTTCACCACAATTTGTCGCACCGCGAGCTTTCGGGTCACCATACTCTAACATGAACTTTTTGAGAGGAAAAGAATCGCAGATCCGTTTATATTTCTTTTTGGATCCATAGTCATAACGTTCGATTTTTGTCGAGATTGGTATTGATTTTGTTGAATACCAAAGGGTACTTGTCACTAATATAACTCTTATAAATATTTTATTCATAATTGCCCCGTTGAAATAATTTTTTTACATAATTGTTCCTATCTAAACTTTTTGCTTTTTTCCTTTTGTCTCTCTTTCTCTATTCTTTTTCTAAGACCTCCCAAATTTGAATCCTAAGAGGGACAATTATAGAAGAGATAGAATACGACAATCAAGACTGGTAGAAGGAGCGGACTACACTGAAATTTTTCACCAGTAGTGAAATATAAGACAATCAGGACTATATTAGCTTTGGTGGCTCAAGGAGATTGGGAGTTAGAGCAAATGGCTGTGAAACTGCTTTTTTACATGGTAATTTAAAGGAGATGATCTACATGAAGCAGCCACCTGGATTTCAGGATAAAAGCAAAGGTGAAAAGGTCTGTTTATTGAAAAAATCATTGTATGGCTTGAAGCAGTCACCAAAGCAGTGATACAAAAGATTTGATCACTATGCAATCAACACTGGTTTTAAAAGGAGTAACGATGATTGTTGTCTTCACTTTATGTGAATACGGAGTCAGTTGTATTCTTATTACTTTATGTAGACGATATGTTAATAACAAGTAAAAACATAAGTGTGATTAAAAGGGTGAAGACCATGCTAAGCTATGAGTTTGATATGAAAAAATTTAGGTATGGTAAAGAAAATTCTAAGCATCGACATTTACAGAGATAGAGATCAGCACAAATTGTTTTTGACTCAAAGAGATTATCTCAGGAAAGTTGTTCAGAGATTCTCTATGGGAAGTGCTAAAGCAGTGCAGGTACATCTGGCTGGACACTTTAAGCTTTCTACTAAACAATCACCAAGTAGAAAAGAAGATATGCAGAAAATGGCTGGTATCCCTTGCTCAAGTGCTATAGGTTCCTTAATGTATGCAATGATTAGTACACGACCTAATTTGGCATATGCAGTGAGTGTATTAAGTAAATATATGTCAAATCCTGGGCAAGATCATTGGTTGGCTATGAAATGGTTACTTAAATATGTAAATTGAACTTTAGATTATGGTTTGATACACCAAGGTAGAACTAATCAATTTTATCTAGATAGTTTTGTAGATTCTAATTTTGCAGGTGGCAGGGATAAAGGAGGTCTACTTCAGCTTATATGATGACTTTAGGAGGAAGTTGTATTACCTAGAAGGCATGACTACAACCAATTGTTGCATTATCCAGCACTGAGTCTGAGTACGTTGCTAAGGGTTGAAGGCTTCAAAGAAGAAGCTATTTGGTTGCATGGACTGTTGATAGAGTTACAAATGTTGAAGGGGCCTACAACTATTTATTCAGACAGTATGTCAGCCATACATTTGTGCAAAAATCCAGTGTATCATTAGAAGACCAAGCACATTGATGTGCGGTTTCCTTTTATCCAAGAAAGGGTGGAGGAAGGATTAATTCAACTAGAGAAGATTGACACCAACGATAATCCGTCAGATATGGCTACCAAGGTACTCCCTGCAAGCAAGTTCCAAAGGTGTTTGGATTTGCTTAGTATTGGCAAAATATGACGGCGTAGGGTAGAGCAATGATCTCACAAAGGAGCTAATATGCATTCTTATACCATTGTCGTCTTGTTGGACTTAAGATGGAGTTTGTTGAAGTAATTCCACTCAAAAACGACAATGGGCAAAGTTTTGTTTCACACTTAAGTAAGATGTCGTTTTAGCATTTGAGACAGTTAACTTAACAATGTAGCGTTTCTTCAGCAAGCGTAAATCAAATAGTGACACGTGGACAGGCTTGCTTCACCGACTTAACCGTCGTTTGGCCTTCTCTTGTTACTTGTGTATATTAAAGTTCATAATTAGTTTTTGGGTAGAATACGAGTAGACACAATTCATTGTAGAGAGAACAAAGAGGAACTGTGAGAGAGAGTAAGAGAGGTTTTGTAATATTTAGAAGATTGAGAGTGTTTGATAATTGAGAAAATCAGGGAAAAGTATAGATATTTTCTCTCTAGGTACCTTCTTTAGGTTAGCACTAGGATTCTCTGCAAACCTTGTCTCCATATGCAGTTCTTGGGTGTATTCAAATAGATTGTGAGTTGTAAGTATGTAACAAACTCTGCTAGTGAAAAGAGCTTTCTTTGTGAGAGAGCTCAACAGGGACATAGGTCTTTAAGTCTGAACCTCGGTAAAAAAATTTGTCTTCTTGATCTTTCTATTCTTTCTTGTTCTTTCCTGTCTTTCGTGTCTGGTTTCATTTTGCCAACCAGTACAACACAAGGAATAGACTAATTACAGTGAGCCCAGTGTCACAAAGGATAATAATAAACCCTAGGATGATACAAAAGACAAATGAAGACAAAAGGTACAATTGTAGCAGTAACACAAAATTGGCCTGGCAAAATTCCAGGGTGAGTGGCTGCTTCTAGAGTGTAGTGGGTTAGTGAACACTGATTGTGTTATAATTCTAACAAATTGGTCTGTTAACAACTAAAATCAATGGTTGGGATCGTTTCAACAAAAAAAAAAAGTTGGGGACCAAATATTCATTTTTGTTACAGATTGGAGACTATCAAAGCAATTTACCTTAAAAAGAAGCATGAGTTCATAACACAATAAAGAAAGTAGACATAAGGTTAAAACTAATGAATGTAACAGGTGCTTTTGTCGTAAGAGACCAAATATGAATTTCACATTCTATAGAATTATTGACGTTTGTGAGCTACATATAAACATATTCCTTATAGAGAGAACAAGAATTTGGTTGGAACGACAAGATAATATGCAAGTATAAACGCACATAATGGGATTGAACAAAGTCCTAGATATGATTTGGAATCTTTTGGATATGTACTCAAGTAATTTTTACGAGGAAATCTTCCATGACAACTGGGATTTTTAGTAAACGAAGAAGCAAATCTTACTCAAAAACTAAAGTACGAGAAAACTCGTGAGAAGAAAGTTTCAACTTCGGTTGAGGCATTGAGCCGCGGCTATCCATCAGAATTTATGTAGTCTTTCAATCATTGTCGTTCGTTGCGTTTTGATGCTGGATATTCCGTGAGCTATTTGTTAGAGAAGGTTTGGAGCTTAATTATGTTTTTGATTGGACTGTTTAAATCAGAAATCAACGGTTGAAACTCTGCCAAGCCTCGAACTAAATGGTAATGTGAACTTTGATGGTGCTCTTAAAGGGATTGGAAATGTATAGCTAGGGGATGAGGAGGAGAAAAAAGGTGATCCAAAGTTTTTGAAGGATGTTTTAAGGCTTTGATTGCTGGAATTTTTGGTTTGAATATGATACTTTGCCTTTGCTTTTGATTCCATCAACGTTTGTTTTTCGGGTCTAAACTGGTTAAGATCACCACGTGTGATATCCTCTACGTGAATGTTGATACGTTATAAATTTTTGAGTTATTCTAAGGTGTTCATTTTGTATCGAAATTTGGTTTTCAGTTTTTTGTTTTGTTTTGTTTTGTTTTTTGTTTTTTTTTTTTTTTGAATAGGTCGGGCATAGAATGAGGGGAAAAACACTATCAACGTGCCACAAAACCAATGCACATACACCAAATGTGCAATCTAAATTAACCGCTTGGGAATCTTTTAATGCTTAACAAAGTAAGACATTTAATTTTATAGTAAGAGAAAACACGTGATATGCACGTGCTAGTTGATTAGAAAATTTACATGTAAAATTATATTCTAAGCATTTATTATATTAATAAAATATTGTGTAAAATTACACTATTCATCATCAATGCATTTTATCATCATTAGATCAATTATGGGAGTTAGAACTATAACACATCTGATCTTAATATTTGTTTTGATACATTGTGGCTAAAATAAAACTTATGGGATGTTGAACTATCATGAATTTTATGTTAATATTGGCATTTTTAATACATTGGATCGAAGAATACTATTGCATTTGTCATGGCTAAAAGAAAAACTAAAGAGGAAAGAGAGAGAAGTTTAACTGTATTGACACTTTTTATAACTCTATAGAAGAACAATTGTTTCTTCTACCATGGTTGTTAATCTTTTATAGAAATCAACAACCAAGAAAACATATATCACCATATTAATAAAAAAAAATTAGCAACCATATGGAAAAAAAAAAAAAAAACAAACAACTAAAGCTTTATCAAGGCTGAAAACATAGAAATCGAAAAATGAAGATCAACAAGAAAATTTAATTATATATCATGACATGTAAAAAAGACAAAAAAAAAACCAGAATGAATTTGTTAAAAAAGGCTAAAAATAGTATTTGTTATATTCAAAAGGGAGAAAAGAGAAAAAGAAGAAAAGGTCAAAAAAATTATGAACTAACAATATCAACCATTACGAGTTGAAAGCTTATTTGAGAGACTAAATAATTTACTTGAAGCAAGACTACATTAGGATTTCTTGTTTTTTTTTTTCAGAATTGGTTAATTAATTTTGTAAGTGCTTTGCCTTATATTTTTCATATTGCTCCCAAAAAAACAACAAATGCTATGAACGGTGTAGGTGACACCATAATCCCCTACATTAGAGCAATATGGACTGTTAAGAAAAACATAAAAGGATATTATTATTTTAGTACTTTGTGTTTTAAAGATACATTACATTAGTATATTGTAGTTTAAGAAATATTAAAAGAGTGTTCTATTGTTTTTTAAAATATCATTTTGGTACTTTAAATTCGTGCTTTTTCACATGAAATTTTCTTTTTATCTTTTTATTGATGAATCCCACATTAACTTTATAAGAATATAATAGAAAATTAAAGCAAAAGATTAAACAAATCTAATCAAAGAAAAACACATAAGCGGACTCATTCATTTTTGACATTATTTGTATTTATTTTATTTCATAATTTTTATAAAATAATTTGGGGTTTATTATTAATAAAAAGCTAAGCTGAAAATTTCATATTACAAGACTCGGACTCAGGTATCAAAATGATATTTTTAAAACATGTTACAATTTTGATATTTTTTAAATAATAGGATATAAAAATGATATATACACACTTGCAATATACATATGCTAGAGTTACTCTAGCAAAAACTTAGCATTTAACGGTTACCACACCAAACAGAATAGAAGAATTAATTTTATATGGGAGTACTGGAATAGCTTGCTAGCTTAGACGGACCACATTATGGGAGTAGCAGACGATAGTACATGACATTTTACGGTTGTTCAAAAGGTGGCTTCATGGCTGGTGCTAATTAGTGATGATTAAGGATACCCGACCTATTTACCAAAGAAAAAAAAGGATACCCGACCAAGACCATGTTTCATGTTTTCCACTGAAGCAGATCAAGTGTTGGAACTTGCGAGTGAGACGAGAAATTGTTGTCTTCATCGGTATCACCACCGATGTTCCTTATCACCACTTGGCTATTGTGTTTGTCAATGCTATTGTTTCTGGCTTCCATTGCTGCAATCTGAAAGTATAAACTGCTCATTAGAATAGTGCTTGATTCTGAAATTCATGATTTCTATGTATGCCATATATATATATGTTTGAAATGAGTATTTATTGGTACCTTTTTTCTTTGGTTTTTTACCTCTCTTTGTAGCCGCTCCCTTTCTTCTTTCAGAATCTTTTCCTGTTCAGGAGTAAAAAGGAACAAAGAAAAATAAAGAAAATTAGAATAATAAGCCATTAAAGCCAATACAAATTGTAACCAGCCTTTATTCTATATGCATGTTGTGGAAAAAAAAAGTATTAATATTTCGAATTCTTGGCATTTTGCCATCTTCCATTTTGTTCTTTTTTCTCCAATTTTTCTGAATTCCTGTCGGTTCTTATTTTGATAGATGTGCAAGGAAATCACTCCTCCTTCTTTCTTTCGGTTTCATATGACATACTGATTAAAAATTCAATGCCTTTGAACGGCATATAACGAAGAAATCCAGGTGTATGATTCATTCAAGGATTGTTATCTAAATGACTTTAGGATTTGCCTAAAGTGAAGCATGTTCAGCTGAACAGAAAGTGAGCCAGACTGTGAGGCATGATTAATACAACTACCGGTTCACAGTACTTCCACCGGGTTTCCAAAACTTTATAGAAGAAGAAAAGATCAACACTAAAGATTGTTGGACATTTTATTGGTGTGTCCATGAATAATTCATATCAAAATGACCTTAGGGACCTGGAGAATACATTCATAGAGGTTAGTTCAAAGCTTCTTTAGGTAATGACGAAAAATGGGTTTCGGGAAGATAGATTTGAAGGGCAAACGATCCTAAAGAACATCAAATATGTTGTGATCTAAATAGATATTGAGGGACGGAAATTTTCAAACTTGATGAATAAAATATGATCTTGAAGCACCAAGGATTTTTAGGTCGCCAAAGTCTCGTGATCCTTGCTTGTAGGAGGAGATAGAGGAATGGCATACCTGGTCCTGCAGTACAACTACTGATTCCATCATGAGTTGTGTCTGCACAAAAATAAACTGTATGAGTATAGCATATAAGCTCACCCTGCTCAAATGGGGCACAGAAAGCCGTCGCTGCGCTGGTAATACAGGATGATACACAAAGTCATGTACTCATTACGTTGGGCATCTTGTTAAAGATTTTCAAAAAACGAAACAGTGTTATCAGTCGTAACCTGCATAGAAATGCTATACATCACCTTCTTTTGCATCTGCTAGCCAGTCATTTTAAAAGAGAGTAAAATTGTATATCCCTCATGTTGGAAAGTTAGAATAAAATCTCATGATTATTGGGATAAATTAGTGGGACATTAGTTTTCAAAATCATGTTTTGTTTTTTTTCTTGAGTTATTAAACAAATCAGTGTTTTTTATTTTTTAGGATCCCTTATTTTGTGGGGGATTAGTTTACTAGAATGAGGGAATCATTGATTTGTTTTTTCTTTTAAATAGCTTATAGTGTTGTTATGTTTTTATTGAGAATAATAAAGAAAACTCATTTTTCTCTTTAAATGATTGGTTTTACCATATCAGAGCCAGACCTTCCACTAACGTAGTATCACCGGCACCACCACCGACCAAATGGCCAACCCCACTTTGTCTACAGCGGTGTCCTCTGTAACTTCGACTATTTCCAACCCATTTGTATCTCTTACAGCCAACCATTCGAAAAATCCCTCAATCCAAATAACAGCACATAAGTTAAAAAGCAGTAACTTCAAAGAGTGGTGCTAGTCTGTTCTTCTTGTCATTAAGGGAAGAGGAAAAATGGGCTACTTGATAGGAGCGAAAGTAGCACCAGAGCCTGGATCAGCAACCTATAGTGTTTGGGAAGTAGAGAACTTGATAGTGATGGCATGGTTGATTAATTCCATGGATAAAAAAATTAGACATCTGTTCCTGTTCTATCAAATAGCAAAGGAGATTTGGGATGCAGTTAGAGAGATGTACTCGGATTATGAGAACATTTCACAAAGTTTTGAAATTCAGTGTACTATTCGGAACACATGCCAAGGTACTTCCTCTGTTACAGAATATTTCAATAATTATTTGGAGCCTTGGCAAGAAATAGATTTGTTCTACAACATTACCTAGAACTATCCTGATGATGGAGTATGTTGGGACATTCATGGCAAACCTGTTGATTGGAAGCCACGAAATCAAAGAAGAAACAATAAGATTGGCTACATAGTAGAGACAACAACCAGTAATCCATCTCATCCTTTTACAATAGAGCAGATGGAGATCCTTTGGAAGATGAAGAATCCACGTCTACAAGTAAGGAAATTGAGTCCACAACATCAAATGCTACTGCTCTAACAGCTCATCAAGCTAAATACTCTTTTGTGTCACATACTGGTCCATAACAAGCCTGGATTGTGGACATAGGGGCGTCGGACCACATGACCAGTTCTAGTACAAAGTTTATGAAGTATAAACCATGTAGGGAGAATATTGGGATCACAGTGGCTGATGGTTCTGCATGCAAGGTAGCAGGAAAAGGAGATGTGGAAGTAAATGGGTTAAAACTACAATCGGTTTTACATGTTCCAGATTTGAAATGCAGTTTACTTTGAACTAGTAAAATTATTAAAGATTTGAGTTGTGCTGTAACATTTCTTCCTTCTTACTGTAAATTTCAGGATTTGTCATTGGAGAGGACGATTGGCACAGCTAAGAAGCGAAATGGTCTCTAATATTTTTTGGGTGTTGGCTTTACTACAAAACCGATGTCACCTATTGCTTTTTCTTCATTTTCTGATTCCAATATTGAATTTTGGCACAAAAGATCAGGCGACCCTAGTTTTTCATATTTAAAATATTTGTACCCGCATTTATTTGTTTATAAAAATCCTTCTTCGTTTCATTATGATCATTGTGTTCTAGCAAAACAAACTCGAGCGTCTTATCACCCTCACACATACAAACCATCCACTCATTTTCATCTTATTCATAATGTTGTGTGGGGACCATCTCATGTGTCAGATTTAACTGAAGAACGTTGGTTCTTTACATTTGTTGATGATCATTCACAGGTATGTTGGTTTTATCTAATGCGTGAAAAATCAGAAGTGTTCTCTATCTTCAAACAATTCCACAAAATCATCACAAATGTCTTTCAATCTCGTATTCATATTCTTCGTACTGATAATGGAAAGGAGTATTTTTCACATGATAATTTAATGAATATCTTAAAGAAAATGGAATATTTCATCAAAGTTCTTATGTAGATATCCCTCAACAAAATGGGATTGCATAAAGACAAAACAAACATTTACTCGAAGTTGCTAGAGCAATTATGTTTGCTACTCATGTACCACATTCTTTTAGGGGAGAAGCCATTCTCACATCCGCATATCTCATAGACAGAGTCCCCACCAGAGTCCTTAGATATCGAATTCCTCTGTGTGAAATCCTTTATGTATTTCCATCCACTTGGATTCTCTTCAACTTCGTGTTTTTGGTTATGTCGCATTTGTTCATAATGTTCAACCGAATCAAGGTAAACTTGATCCACGAGCACTTAAGTGTATTTTTCTTGGTTATTCTTCCACACAAAAAGGTTATAAATGTTTCCATCCATCCACTAAATGTTTTCTAGTCTCATGTGATGTCACATTTGTAGAAAATCAAACCTTTTATTCCCAAGTTTCTCTCTAGGGGGAGAACTATATCCGGGGAGAAAAACATTGGGATCTTGTTGTGATGTCTCTTCCATTATCTATTCAAAATTCACCTTCGGTTCAACCACAGTTCGAGTTCATGTCTTCCCAATCCTAATAGCCAACAAATTCAAAAAACAGTGGTGACTTAGGCCAAGGGGGTGTGCCCAATACTACAGATCCGAAACAAATCTTGGTATATACTAGAAGGCCAAAAACTCCAAAGCCAAACCGTGAATCTGAACCTACGGCAAGTCCTGAGATGGGTGATCAAAGACCCTACGGCAAGTCCTGAGATGGGTGTTCAAGAGGAAGTCGAGACAGTTGATGAAGATGAAGGTGAAGAGGAAGTGACTGATCTAGACCTGCCTATTGCATTGAGAAAAAGGGTAAGATCTTGCACTAAGCACCCACTTTTGAGTTATTTCACTCACTCCAAGTTATCAAGAAGTTTCAAGGCATTTAACTTAGAAGTTGACAAGACTCAGATTCCTAATGGTGTCCATGAAGCCCTTCAAGATCCGAAGTGGAAGGCTGCAGTGATAGAGGAAATGAAGGATTTAGTAGACAATGATACAAAGGACTATGTGAAGCTACCAGAAGGGGGGAAGATTATAGGTAGCAAGCGGGTTTTTATGGTTAAATATAGACCTAATAAGACTGTTGAGCAATATTAGGCAAGGATTGTCGCCTAGGAATTCACTCGAACATATGGTATTGACTATGAAGAAACTTTTGCCTTTATTGCAAAACTGAACACTATCAGGGTCTTGTTGTCTATTGCAACAAATTTGGTTTGAGGGTAATATCAGTTAGATATCAAGAATGCGTTTTTAAATGGTACATTGGAAGAAGAGGTCTACATGAGAGCTCCGCGTAGTTTTGAATTTCAAGGAGATTCGAGTAAGGTATGTAGATTAAAGAAATCTCTCTATGGCCTGAAGCAATTACCACAAGCATGGTTTACACGGTTCAGCACAGTCATGAAGCAACTTGGCTACAAATAGGGACAAGCCGACCACACCTTATTTATAATAAGGGGTGAAACTAGCAAACACAAAATTCTCATTGTGTATGTAGATGATATGGTGGTTGCAGGCGATGATGAAGAGGAGATTGTGGATCTTAAGAAAAGACTACATGTTGAGTTTAAGGTGAAAGACCTTAGGACTCTCAAGTACTTTCTTCGCATTGAATTTGCAAGGAGTAGAGAGGGCATCTTCATTTCTAAGAGAAAGTACACACTTGATTTGCTCAAAAAGACTAGGAATGTTGGATGCAAGCCTGCTAGCACACCATTAGAACGTTACTGGAAGCATCAAATATCCTAGGAGGACCCCCCTGTAAACAAGGAGAGCTACCAGCATTTAGTAGGGAAGTTGATCTATAAAGCAAAGAATAACATGAATGAAAATCATTCTATACTGATGTACATTGGTACTTGTAGATCTTCCTAGGAAACAAAGGGTAACTAATCTTCCTAACAAAAAGGAAAATAAAAACTGATTCCTAAGATTTCTATTCCTGCTCACAAATCTCTTGACTAACTAAATATGGTACATAGTCAAATATGGTACATAATTGCAAATATTCTAGAAGATCTTCCAACACTCCCTCTCAAGCTAGCATGGAGATATCACTCATGGTAAGCTTGCTAACTAGATTCTCGAACTGCACCTTAGGAAGCCCTTTGGTGAGTATATCTGCCACTTGACTTGTGGTAGGTATGTAAGACAAACATATCATGCCACTGTCTATCGTCTCCTTGATAAAATGCTTGTCTACTTCCACATGCTTCGTTCTATCGTGTAGAACCAGATTGTGAGCAATAGAAATTGGTACTTTGTTGTCACAATAAACCTTAATAGGCGTTGGTATAGGAACTTTTAATTCCTCTAGGATTCTCTTGATCCATAATACTTCACAAAATTTATATGCAACAGAGCGAAATTCTACTTCAACACTACTCCTCGCTATAACACCTCGTTTTTTGCTTCTCCAAGTGACTAAATATCCTCTTATAAAGTGCGGTAACCTGAGGTGGATCTTCTATCACTTACACTGCTTGCCCAATCCGCATCTGTGAAAGCTTCTACCTAGAGATGGCCTCTTTTTCTAAACAAAAGTCCTCTCCCCTGTTCCTTTGAGGTATCTCAAAATTCTTGAACATAGCCTCAAAGTGAGTAGGTCTAGGCGAATGCATGAACCGACTTACTACGCTTACTACGAAAGCTATGTCAGATCTTGTATGTGCCAAATAGATTAGTCTCTTAACTAATCTTTGATAATGTTCTCGATCCCCCACTTCATCTTCTGCACGGCTTTCAACTTCACATTAGGCTTGGTTGGAGTCTCTACTGCCCTACAACCTGTCATTCCTGTCTCTTTGAGTAAATCAACGATGTATTTGTGTTGGTTGATTAAAACTCCCTCCTTGGATCTCGCAAACTACATTCCAAGAAAATACTTTAGTTTTCCCAAGTCCTTGACATCAAATTCAGCCTCAAGTTTGTTCTTTAAGTTGCTGAGTTCACAGAAATCATCCCTAGTCATGATTATGTCATCGACAGATACTATTAGAATAGCCACTTTACCTTTGATGGAATGCTTGAAGAACATGGTATGATCAGCTTAACTTTGTAAGAAACCTTGTCTCCAAACAACATCTCCAAATCACTTAAACTAGGCTCTAGGAGACTACTTTAGTCCATATAGAGCCTTTTTTAGCTTGTACACTTTGCCTCTTCCAACACTTTCTTCAAATCTGGGTGGCAAGTCGATATATACTTCTTCTTGTAGATCTCCATTCAAAAAAGCATTATATTAACGTCAAACTGATGAAGTGGCTAGTTGAGGTTAACTGCAAGAGAAACAAGTATTCTGATAAGAGTTAATTTTAGCAACAGGAGCAAAAGTCTCTTGGTAATCTATACCATGAGTTTGGGTAAATCCTTTTGCTACTAATCTTGCTTCGTATCTTTCCACACTTCCATCAGCTTTACACTTCACTGTAAACACCCATTTGCACTTAACTGTCTTTTTATCTTTGGGTAGGTCAGTGACACTCCATGTGTTATTTTTCTTGAGAGCATTTATTTCTTCCATCACAGCTAATCTCCAATTCAGATCGCCTAATGTTTCCTGAATAGTTCTGCTTCCTGAATAGTTCTTGGAACAGACAGGTTAGAAATCTTAGACACAAATGCTTTATGAGTGTTTGACAATTTTTTATACGACAAGTATTTTGCAATATGGTGTTTAGTGCATGCTCAGGTTCCTTTTCTTAATGCAATTGGACAATCAAGGTCAAAAGAAGAAAAATTTGGCAAATCAAGAGAAAAAGAAGGAACGGGAGTAGAAGGAAGACTACTTTGAATTGTAGGACCATTACTCGGCAAGTTGGATTGAACATTTGCTAGAAGAATAACTGGAGCAGTAGCACGTTTGTGAAACTTCTTCTTGACATAAAACTGAAGCTCAAGTCGAGGATTGTGACCCGTTTGAAGTACTTCTCCCCCTGTCCTTGATAGAGTACCATCTGGCATACTTGGATTAAGAGTACTATCACTAGTTTCCACACTTCCAACAGTTGTTTCCAAAAATTGTTTATCAGAATTAATCAAAGGAGTGGGATTAGACACCTCTAGGATAGGTAAAGTTTCCTAAAAATTTTCTTCCTCAATTATGTTCTCCCCCTGAAGAGAATTTTTTTGAAAGTAAGGTTGGTCTTCAACAAAGTTTACATCCATAATCTTCCAAAAATTTTTTGTGACTGGATTAAAACATTTGTATCCCTTATGCAAAACCAATGAACACACATTTTTTAGCCTTTGGATCCAATTTTGACGGAAAAACATCTGGTATATACACATAACAAGTGCAGCCAAACACTTTTAAAGGGAGATATGCTATTATTCGAGATGTAGGAAAAAAAACCTTTTAAAATATGTAAACGTGTGTCAATTTTAGAACTCAAGATGGCATTCTATTTCTTAAATAACAAGCAGTCAAGAGTGCATTACCCCAGAGATATTTAGGAACATTCATTGAAAACATAATGGCTCGGGCAACTTCAAATAAATGCTTATTTTTTCTTTCAGCAATGCCACTTTGTTGTGGCCTGTCATGACAAGTTGATTAACGAATAACACCTTTTTCCAAAAGAAATGTCCCCAAATATTTGTTAAAATATTCAGTCCCAATATCCGTTCTTAGAATGCCAATTTTTGTTTGAAATTGATTTTCAGTCATAAGGAAAAATTCTTTAAACTGTTGTTCAACTTCAGATTTTTTTTTTCCAACAAATAAACCCACCACACTCTTGTGTGATCATCAATAAAGGTCACAAACCAATTTTTTTTCCAAAAAGTGTGTTAACCTTAGATGGACCCCAAACATCACTATGGAACAAATAAAACGGTTTTAATACAAAATAGGGTTTTATTGGAAACGAAACACGATGATCTTTGGCCAAATAACAAGCCTTACAATGAAATTTTGAACAATCAATCCCTTTAAACAACTTGGGAAATAAATGTTTGAGATATGGAAAGCTAGGATGTCCTAATCTCCTATGCCATAACATGACTTTATCATAAACAAAGTTTGAACTAGTACTACCTAAACCTTGAGCTTTTTTATTATCGAAAGGAATTTCACCAAAGTAGTACAGTCCATTTATTTTCTAGCAGTTCCAATCGTCTTCCCCAAGTTTTGGTCCTGAAAAACACAAATGGGGGGAAGGAAAAGAATGGAATAGTTAGAATCTTTAGATAATTTGCTGACAGAAAGGAGATTACAGGCAAGTTTTGGAACATGTAAAATAGATTTTAGAGAATTTTTGTTTGAAATTTTAATGTGCCCTTTTTCCTACAATGGATGAAAAACTGCCATCAGCTATTCTCACTTTTTTAACACCAAAACACGGATAATATGAATTAAACAATTGGGAGCAACTTGTCATATAATCAGAGACCCTTGAATCTATGATCCAAGGACCAATATTTCCAAGAACCGAAAGTGCCAAAGGATTGCTACCTATTTGTGCCATAAAAACGATAGGAGCATTAGGTGACGAATAAGAATTTAGTAGTTTTAAAGGATGATCTAATTGCCCTTTACTGAACGGGGATGGCTCGGCCTCATTTGCTATAGGCATGTTCTGTTCACCGGATTTGTTTGCCCTACTGTTAAGAGGTCTGCTATGCAACTTGTAGCAGTTCTCTCAAGTATGGAGTGTTTTCCCACAGTAGTCACAACGCAGGTTATTTTTGTCTTTTGCTCGCTAATTTTGGCGCACTCTGCAGCTAACTTGGGCTTCAAGAAAGGCTAAGGCTGACCCTTCTGTAGATCCAGTTGTGCTTGTAGCCTTCTTTCCCAACATCACTTGTTTGCGGCTTTCTTCTCTCCGCACTTCTGCAAATACTTCCCCAATTAGAGGCAGAGGATTTCTTCCAATAATTCAACCACGGACTTCATCAAATTCAACGTTTAAACCTGCAAGAAACTTGAAGACTCAGCCAACATTCACCGTCTTCTGATAATGATTACAGTCCTCGATTGATTTCCACTCGTAATGTTTGAATAAGTCCAGGTCCTACCAAATCCTCTTAAGAATTAAAAGACTTTGTCATAGAGTCCTCACCTTGGCAAATTTCCCAAAGTTGTAGGGTTACTTTGTAAACTTGGGATTGATTCCCTAAATCAGAGTACATCTATGAAACGTTGTCCCATAACTCCTTGGCTGTAGAGTATAAGAGATAATTCGCCCTTATCTCCTCGGTCATGGAATTGACCAACCATGTCATCACCATTGAGCTTTCAGCATCCCAAATGACATAGGTTGGATCCTTCACATTAGGCTTCTTTGTATCTCCTATGATTTAGCCGATCTTGCTTCTCCCCCTAATGTACATGCGGATAGATTGTGACCACAGAAGGAAATTGTCGCCATTTAGTCAGATTGTAGTTATCTGAATGGAGTGATTTTCAGACAAACTTAGGACGATTTGAGGCTCAGATTGAGATGACTAAGAAGGCTGACTTGTGACTTCAGACATTTTGGGAACAAGAAAGTAGAATCAAACCCTAGGACTTTATTTTCTGCTCCGATACCATAAAGCAAAGAATAACGTGAATGAAAGGATTCAATTCATTCTATACTGATGTACATCGGTATTTGTAGATCTTCCTAGGAAACAAAAGGTAACAATCTTCCTCATTAAAAGGAAAATAAAAACTGATTCCGATGATTTCTATTCCAGCTCACCAATCTCTTGACTAACTAAATATAGTACATAATTACACATATTTTAGATGATCTTCCAACAATCTATTTATCTCTTACCAGGCCAGATATTGCCTTTAGTGTGAGTGTTGTAAGTCAGTTTATGCATGCTCCCACAAAAAAACGTATGGAAGCAGCTAACTAAATTCTAAGATATCTAAAAGGATTCCAGGAAAGGGTTTGTTATTCAGGAAAACCAAAATACGAGATGTTATTGGATACTTAGATGTAGATTGAGTTGGTGCAGTGGAAGATAGCAAGTCAACAACAGTATACTGTATGAAAGTATGGGGAAATTTAGTGACTTGGATAAGTAAAAAGCAGTCAATGGTTGCTAGGAGTAGTGCAGAGGCCGAATATAGAGCAATAACCCAAGGGACATGTGAGTTAATTTGGATCAAAAGGTTATTAGAAGACTTGAACATGCCTTTAGCCGGTCCTATGACTCTGTTCAGTGACAACAAGTCTGCAATAAGTGTAGTCTACAACCCAATTCAACATGACAGGATGACGCATGTGAGGATTGACAGGAATTTCATCAAATCCGAGATAAAAAATGGTACGATTGTTCTATCCTATGTTCCTACCAAGTCTAAAGAAGCTGATGTTCTTACTAAAGCGCTACACAAGTCAAACTTTGATCATTGTGTTTACAAACTGGGAATGATTGATATCTATTCATCAGCTTGAGAGGGAGTGTTGGAAAGTTGGAATAAAATCTCATGATTATTGGGATAAATTAGTGGGATATTAGTTTTCAAAATTAAGTTTTTTCTTTTTCTTCTTTTTTTTCCTGATTCTATGTTATTAAACAAATCAGTGTTTTTTATTTTTGAGGATCTCTTATTTTGTGTTGGATTAGTTTCCTAGAATGAGGGAATCATTGATTTGTTTTTTCTTTTAAATAGCTTATAGTGCTGTTATGTTTTTATTCAGAATAGTAAAGAAAATTCATTTTTCTCCTCAAATTACTGGTTTTACCTCCGCATAGAATTAAGGAGATAGAAATATCAGGTCTTGGCCACTCAAGACATGTTTAGTAGCTAATGACCCTGATAGTGGGCGTACCTAGGCACAGCAGGGAGATAACCGTACAAGTATGTGGGAAATCTGGTATAGCCATATGGTAGCTTAGGGGGAAAAACAAGAAGATTCCTAAAGGTAATTATCTACACTTGCAGAATCATATACAGGGCCTTGGTGATTTTTACAAACTAACAGCACCTTAACCAACTAAATAAAATATGTCAAACCAAACATGCTGGATTGAAAAATGAATTTGCATAGATAGAGATACGCATAAGATGTTGTATACCAAAAAGACAAGTTTTGCATTGTGATGAAAAAGAGGAAGCTCTTTCTCCTTTAAGAAATCTTCCCAGGACACAAACCTCTATCGAAGTTGACATATGGGAAAGTTCAACTTATAATGATCTATGAGAGAACTTTCAGAGACCGATGAAAGAATTATCTATCTGAGAACTAGAAGAGCACTCACTTTTCAGTGTCTTGACTTAGAAAATAGTGTTTGTCTTGACTGTTAATTTACCGATTCTCCCAAAAGGTTGAGTTGTTAGGAAGTAGTCCAACAATAGTTTCACATTCTGACGTTAACCATCAAAAAACATACCTTTCTACATCTAGTTTGTGCAAGCGCAGCAGCAAGCTGGTTCTCCAGCTGTAACAGATTAGTTACATTTAATTGCTCAAGATACGACTCTCCAAGACACCTGTGAGAACAATTGTTCGCGTCACGGTTTGTGCACTTTATATTATCGAGAATAGATTAAAAGTTGAAGCAAGTTGCCTTTGAACTATTTGCTGAATCTCAGACTGAGAGACTAAATTTGCACTTTCAACGCCAAAACTCTGAAGACAAGATCAAAGTAAAGAGTGAAGTGATCTCAAAGTTTTATTTTCTACTTATACACGAGAAAAGATAGGACTAGGCAACACATGGTTCTAAAGAATATTTGTAACGACCTACATCCGCACTTAATAGGATATTGTTTGTTTTAGACCTAATCCTGTATGGTTTTGATTTTGGGTTTATCTCCAAACTGCTTTACCATTTTGGAGGTGGTTTCATTATTTATAAATCATCACTTACAACCTTATCATACACAACTTATCCTATTTGGTCGTTTTGCCTCGAGGGATTGATAACTATCATATTAACTCATAGTGATTAAGAATTAAACCCTTGAATCTATCACAAGAAATGAACTCAGATGGTCCATGCAAATCTACGTGTATAGTGTCATTGTTCCTTTGCTTTTTCATACTCTAAAAGTGTAAATTTTTGACGCTTTATATGTCAACTAAAATTGTAGTTTGATGTCTCAACAAAAAATGATAGGAAATACAAAATAAGGGGGAAAGAACCAAATTACCAATACAAAAAAATAATAAAAGATAAAAAAGGGAGACAAAAATAATGTGCACCCAAGAAACAAGCAAAAAAAACAGAAGAAAAAAAGGACAGAGAGAGCCTTGTGTCTAGAGATTCTGATTATAATGAACTTCAAATTCAGAATTAAAAAATTAAAGATAGTACACAGGTTTTTTTTTTTTTTTACTATCCAGGTGCATCGACCGATTCACTAGCGAAACCTCGATTCAGTGTGAATTTGTTCACCAGAGTGCAACTGATGGCATGGTTTCTTTCATAAGATTTTAGGTAATGCACAAATGAAGATGGTATTTCTAGGGTTAACTATAAGATCGGGCTCTTACTTCTGAGAGAGGATGTGAAGAATGACGTGCAAGCAACTTTAGTTTATGTTAAAACTAAAAACTCCTACATCCATAGGAAGTGGCTGTGATGGAGGACCACAATAGAAACGATAGAATTTA
Source organism: Artocarpus hirsutus (assembly GCA_946598075.1). Lineage (NCBI taxonomy): Eukaryota > Viridiplantae > Streptophyta > Magnoliopsida > Rosales > Moraceae > Artocarpus > Artocarpus hirsutus. The sequence continues at coordinate 38,786 of CAMOHE010054143.1, read as the reverse complement.
GAGACAGAATCAAGAAGAAAAAAGAGAACCATGAGAGAAAGATAGGATCAATGCAATTTGGGTCGTGTTTGTGTTGCCAATATTTTTGTAATAGGATCGACTCAGCTTAGTGTTTACTGTCCAGTGAAAAAGTCACTAAAATTCGTATTATCTCTATTAATATAAGCAATATAAGTGTTAATTTATTTACTCAATTCACTTATCTATATTTTACTTTGTAAATTTAGGCCACAGATATTATATTTTGCATCTTGCTTAAAATTTATTAAAATTATTCCTTTAATAATTATCTGTCTATATTTTTAACAAAAAATTCAATAAATCTAGTCAATTCAAGTTGAGTTTGCCTATCAATTTGGTTCGAGTCAAGTTGTATTCCTATATTGAACCTAAATTATCACCCTTAGAAAAAAGAGATTTTGGTTGTGATGTAGGATCAATTTAGAAGAGAGAAAATTTTGGGAGAAATGAAATCAAGGAGAAATAAAGTTCCGATAGATGTAGAGAATTATGAGATAATATGAAACTTAATCTTCATTAGTTTACTTTGCATTGAAATAACAATGACCAGGTTATTTATAAAGACGAAACTGACAATAGGAAAAATTTAAGTAAATTCTAAAAATAATTTTGAATTAAGTACTAATGATAGAGCTAATCCTAATAAATAAAAAAATTTAAATTCAAAATCCTATCCTAGTTCTTCATTAGGTTTTCTACAAAGCTCTAGCAATTTGGTCTAGTTCTTGAGAGATGTTCTTTCGTCCCTTGTGGTTTGTCGGAGTTGCAAAATTGTAGGTGATCTTACTTTTTCAAAACTAATTGTAATAAATAACATGTTTTGAAAATATTTATAATAAATGTCAGATATAAATTGTATATAATTTTTACCTATTATTTAAAGTGTAAATTAATATATTTATCCTCTTGTTTATAATGTACATATTTTTTATTCACATAATAAATAAGTTATTTACATTGTAAATCTGCTATTTACTTAATATTCTCAAAACATGTTATTTACTTCAAAAAAATTCAAAAACTGACATTTCTCTTATTTCCCTCGTAATAAATAAGTTATTTACTATAATATTCTCAAAACCTGCTATTTGCTTCAAAAAATTTCAAAAACTCACATTTCCCTCGTTCTCCTCTTGATTGTTTTACAAAGAAATGATAGTGGTATTCTAGAGTTTTATGCAATTTTTGAGATCGATCGATGTCAGCTATGTTAAACAATTTACATACGCTAAAGATGATCTAAATACCATAGAAACGTGCAAGTTCAGTATGAAATGGAAGATCATTTACTTACGGTTCCATCGTTGATGCGGTTGTCTTCAAACCGTCTCTTATAACGCTCTAGTATACCGGCCAACCTGCAAGCATACGAACTAGTTATATGAACGTTAATGATGATGACTAGGTATTTACTTACCATATGAATGTTGAAGTATGTGTGGAGCCAAATCAATGAAGTAAGAAAAAAAAAAAAAGGGCTTTGGAGCATTTGACACATGCTCTATAGCCAAGAAAAAACACGTAGCCATGCGAGGTCACAAAGAGCGGGTGCTCTAACGATGGAAAGTGGCGCGGCCGTACGCGCAAGGACAATCTGGGGCAAGAGGCTTTTTCACGTGGCAGCGCCAGGACAAGGGCTCAGCCACGCGCGTGCACTGACGAGAGAAGCTGATTTCTTTTGACTTTTTTTTTTTTTTTTTGTTTCTTCTTTGTTAGAAAACCTATAGATAGATAGGTTGGGTTTCTTTTTCTTGTGTGTGAGTTTTGACAATTGTGAGGGCTTAAAACACATAGTGAGAGAGAGATTGGGAGAGAAGAAAAAATGGCATGTAGGAGTTCTCTTGTAATCTATACTCATCATCCACATCATAGTGGAATCTCCGACAAAAAGAAAATGTAATCTAAATTTAAACAAACTTTTATAAAATTTTGGTGTCTCTCGTTTTTATTTTTCCTTTTATAAATTTATTGTTCTCGGTAATTTATAGAATTAGGACACGGCTAATTCTTTACAATGGAAGCAGTTAAGAATTACTTATAGAATTGCCGTACAATAACAATAAGCACGTTGAAAAGGCTGGCTAAAACAAATATAAAAGATTACTTAGTTTCAAGTGTTCCAAGTAACAACCATCTTATTTCACAAGCTAACCATAGGCATTTCAAACTTACGTTTAAATATCCGCTAGTGTGCCTTTTTCAGTTCTTTTGGTCCAAAAGCAAACTTGTGCTCTCAGTTTTTTTAACCATTATCGTATGAAACATAAATCAATGCTAAATGTCTATAGTAAATATTCTTGAGGCATCATCCACAATTTGGATCCCATCATATACTCTTTTGATGTTTCATCCTAGAATCTCAATGGTGGTTCCTGATGGAATATTTCAACTCATAAGAAACTAAATCTAGTTAAGAGTAAGATCAAAAGTTATGAGTTTCTATAGTCTCATATCGGATGCAAAATAACTCAAGGAGATTAAATCTTTTAAACGTAAATCTCAAGGATAAATACTTAAAAGTAGGATAACTATTTCTAACTTGACACCATTTATTTGTTAACTGCTGGAAACCGTGCCTACCTTGCACCCAACAGCTATATGTCACTTGATAGAAATATAGTCTAACTCATGCTCCACGCCATGTGGCCAACATGGTCCTCCTAACCCACCAAAGTCGACCAAACTCAGCTTGAGGCTAAGCCACAAGCATGCGTTCGCACCTATGCCCGTGACCTTGGTGCACCCCGCCACCAAGCCACCACGCGTGTAAATTAGTGCTTATGCTAGAGGCCTTGGTGTTATCAAGCCACCATGCACGTTAAAGTATAAGAGACGAAATGAGAAACACTCCACTTGCATAAATCAAAATCCTCGTCTCTCATCCTTAGGCTGCTGTAGAGTCGCAAACTTCCATGGCAGCATCAACAACGATACTTTCCTTCCATCGAATAGTCCTATAGTTCTTTTGCTTGTCCCCCAATATTCTATGATCAAGCGTCTTCCTTATCTCCTCATCAAATTCCTTCATGACCATTAGACTTGTTGTCTTTTCTTGTTTCCAATCAACGCCATCTTCGTCTTCATGAAACAGCTTGAGAAAGCTAACATGAAAAGTAGGGTTAGTCCTCAACGCCCAAGTAGCTTCAATTGATGGTCAATGTTTCCTATGCTTCTCAACCACGAAAGCAGTGTTATTGAGATCGACAGTTATCGGGATCATCTATTAGGAGCTTACCCTTGTTGTTGTCTTCTTCACCAAAAAACCAACACGGTTGCTATTAAAATGCATCTACATAAGAAGGTTGCTTATCTTCTTAATTATATGTTGTTAGCTTAGCAATTCTCTCAAAGCTTGAGCTGACAAGAAGTGAGCCACTATTAGTAATACTCACGTACCACATGTAGGCGTGGAAACTTTTAGAGACAAATCCAAAGAAATGCCCAACATCGGGTCCAAATTCTAGAGTGCAAGTCAAAACAAAGGGCGCACATGAAGAACAAGCTAACAACTACAATTTCAAGGGTTAACCACAAAGAGAGGGAAGTCGAAGACATGGCTAGTGACTGGAGTGAGGTTACTTGAAGGTGTGGCCAAGTTACCTCCCTTTCAAGGGAGCCTAGTGCCGGTTGGGTATTTTGTTTGACATTGCTTCAAACCCATACATGACAACGTAATTATTGGGGGGACGATGTACCACTACACTAATAGCTCATCGTGCGTCTCACTACGCCATATGCCAAAAGCGAGAGAAACACCCTATCGTATTTTCGATATTTTTACGCTCTTACATCGCCTCCTTTCTTTCAATGGAATATGAAACGTTGAACATTTTACAACATAATATTAATACGGCACTTGCTCTTTTCAAATAAAGTTTGAAACAGTCGTATTGTACCTGTCATCGCGAGAGGAGTCAATTCATCCCCGTCAATCTATTGGAGATGCAAAATTTCTTTGTAGAAAGTATCCACATAATAAGTTTTTTTCAAGGTAGTAAGTCGACCAACCTCAAAGAATCCTAATCGAAGATCCTTCATGAGATATGCAAATGAATATTTAGGCATATGTGGCTTTATGTTCATCGCCATGTATTACATTTGTATTTATGCATTTATCTACTAGCGAGGAACTTAAAAGGTGTCATTATATATAGAGAGAGCTTCATCAGGCAACCATCAAACTTTTGAACTAAGCTTTTGTAATAACGAAATGGTGTAGCCTAACAAGTCTAGGTGGTGGTTCAGATAAACCTTAAATGAACTCTCCCAATGCAACTGTAAGGTTGTGTTTGACAAGAGAGGGAAAAAAAATAAGGGACGGTCTAAAGTTTAAGTGAGGAAAATGGAGAGAGGCATTCCCTTGTGTTTGACATGGATTCCTTTCGAACTTTAAAAGGATCAAAATTGGAATCCCGTAGAAAATTTTGAATCCTAAATCCAATTCATTCCTTCTTCAATTCCTCTTACTGACAACCATAAAATCCGTCTACGGATTTGAAATCTCCCAGTCAATTCATTCCCTTTTAATCAGAAAATCATAGTCTTAAAACCCACCCACTAATCCTCTCACTCACATTCCTCTCTTCACTTTTACCTCCTATCAACTAAGGCCAAAAAGAAATATCTCCTAATGAGTTTGTAAAGCTAAAGCGTATCAATCAATTACATTCATATTGGGGTGATTTTCACATGTATCCATTGCTGGTTCTCTGCTTGCTCAATTCACATATTAACAATTGTTTGTGCGGAGATCTCCACCACTTTTTTTAGGTACTTTTACGTTCTGTATTATAGTTTTGTGGCAACTTTAAGCACCATTTATTTTGAAAGGATTAGTAGAAAAGCTCTATTCATAGGACCGTAGACCAGAACTCTTAATACAGTTCGAAAACATAACAAAAACTTTCAAGGCTTAAGTTAAACAATATCTCTCACATAAACTTCTAAGAGTATGGGAATCAAAACTATCAAGCTTTGCCAGTCATGACCAATCTCAATATGTGCTGTATAAAAGCTAGTGATTTATATCTTTTGTAATCTTACAAGCCAAATAAGTAAACATTAGGAAATAAAATCGCATTAAATGAAATTAGAGAGAAAATTGTAAGGCTTGTTAGTAATATGTGTATAGAGCTTTAATCCAAAGTCAACAAATTCAGGAAAAATATGGAACAAATAGATTCAGGACTTCATGCATATCATGCAAGTGAAAAAAATAAGAATCTGATCACGTTCTTGGTGCATCAGGCGCATCAAATATGCTTGTCAACATGACGTGTCCAGTTGTTCTGTCACTTGCGCCAGAACAAGAGATTGATTTTTAGCGAGAATTTTTTTTTTTTTATTTTCATAGGTTTATAACTCCGCTGCTTATAAAACTATAAGCCTTAGTCTAGCATGTGGTATACTTTTTAAACTAGATCCTATTGTTTTGTTAGTAGCAAGGTTATAAGCCCATGTGGTTAAATAAAATTGTTCTATTAGCAATATCAACAGAAAAGTTGGCAAATGTTGATAAACCAAGTTTATGATCTAAAACCTACAGCCTAATAATGTAAAAGAATAAGGGTTGATTTCACTTTTAGCCCTAGAACTATAGAACTTGTCCCTTTTTGGCTCATGAATTTTAAAACGTAGCAAATCACACCCTTAAACTATTCCACTTATCCTATGTGGGCCCTTTCGTTACAAAACTGTTCAATATTAACGGAATTGAGCCAATAATTTTACTTTTAACTCTTAAACTATGCAACTTATCTTATTTTAACCCCTAAATTTTAAACTAATAAATTTCACCTTTAAACTATGAAACTTGCCCCCATTTTGGCCCTTTCATAATTAAATCTATTGAATATTAACATATTGAAACAAATGATCATTTTGATCTTTTGGCTCTATATATCTTTTCAACATATGTTTTGAAGTCAAAATATCTAAATTTTGTTTATTCATTATATAAGTTTTACTATTTTTTTTATAATTTGTTGATATAAGTTTTACTTTTTTTGCTCAAAAAGTTTTATCAAATTTTCTCCATCGTATGTTTAAAATAAATTAAAGTAAAAAAAGAATTACCAACAAATAAGAAAAAACACTGTATATATAGGTACTTAACGGAAACGATATGCAGATAGTACAATATAACCTTCTTGTTATTTTTTGACTAAATTTTGAGGTTGAAAATTACGTAGATAACATAATACAGAATACTTCGCTTAATTAGACTCAAAACAAAAAAACACCTCAAAATTCATATTAATTTTAAGTCAACAAAAATATATGTTTGTTTGTGAAATCTCTATTTGTAGATTTGAGATACGTGAGTCAATTACAAAAGATTCAATCTTGACCATTAATTTACAATTAATCAATCGGGTACATATATATGTAGCTTAATTAGTTAATATTTAATGGATTTAGCAATTAAGTGGCCCAAATAAGACAAGTTTCATAATTTAAGGGTATGATTTGTTATAGTTTAAGATTTAAGAGTCAAAATTAGACAAGTTGCATAGTTTAGGGGCAAAAGTGAAACTACCAGCTCAAGTCTGTTAATATTAAATGGTTTTGTTAACGGAAAAGTGAAAATGAGACAAGTTGAATAGTTTAGGGGTGTGATTTGCTACGTTTTAAAATTCAAGGGTTAAAATGAGACAAGTTGCATAGTTTAGAGACCAAAAATGAAATTAACCCAAAGAATAAAGGAAAAAGTGAAAATGAAAGAAAGGATAAGGCAAAAAAGAATGAAAGATAGGAAATAAAAAGAAAAAGAATAAAAAACTTTGATTTTCTTGTTGTAAGTTTATGTGAGAACACGAATACAAGTCAAGTTCTCAGCCAAAAAAAAAAAAATACAAGTAAGTTATTGCTCAAATTAACACAAAACAAAAAGAAATTTTAACCATATACAGATATATCCATAGGGAAAATAAAGAAACTGAAACTACTAACAAAAAGACAAACATAAGACTTATACAATAAAGAAAGCCAATCACTAAAAAAAAATCAAAAAATAACCAACCTAGGATTCTTTATTGGGAATTTTATATTATGCTTTTATTGAGTTGACAGACGGGTTTAGAGCTACTAGCTTGGGAGGCTGTAACATTAAGACTATTAAGAACTCTATAAATAGCTTGTTTTCTGCTGAAAATTCTATAAATAGCTTGTAAGTTTCGAATATCTATCTCAAATTCAAATTGATTATTTCTCGGAGAAAGATAAACATACAATTCCCAATCATTTTTTTTGCAAATTTAAACCATTCACATATTATACAAAAAAACTCCAGATTTTTAATATATTTCTCTTTAAATGAGATCTCAATTCCAATGATGGTTTTGTTAGATATCTTACAACTATAAACCCTCTTTTTTGCTTGGCCAATTCCTCCACCATCACAAGCCCTAGTTAGATTCCAGCACTTACTAAGAGAGAGTACTGTTTTTTCATGTCCAAGCTTGTGGGGATTTAAATATTAACCCTAATTTTACCATTACCAATCGCAAGTTTAATGATGCCAATTTCATGTAGTAGTCCCCTAGTTACTCAAGATGTTAGTGTATGTTGATTACCAAGAAGCTTTTGCACCAGTTAAACACAATAGCTTGGGCAACAGGCTTTGAAGGTGTTTATGGCTTGGGCAAAGTTCGTTGAAATTGTTGTCTGGACTTAAACAACCACCTAGTAGTGGTACACGCTCTAGGGATCATAGGCATGTGGATGATATACCATTCACCAATGATGACATGTTGATGTAGAACAATCTAAGAACAAAATAGTTGGGGTGTTCAACGTTGGTTCATAGTTGGTTTTTTTGGTTTGAGACATCAAATCAACTTTATCATTCATTATCGGCTTGTTCGATTTAGTTTCAATTTACAACTGTGATTAAAATAATGTTCACATGTGAAGGGTTAAAAGTAACGTTAACCTCTAAGAAAGAAAAACATCAATGAATATATAGAGAGAAATATGATGATTATAAGAAACATTTTTTAAAAATGAAAAATTTGACAACTATAAAAAATATTTTAAAAAAAAGGCAAAAATTTTGGTCCGTGACAGTTTTGTGGTTTAAATTATTTAAACCCCTAATCCAAACAATAAAAAAAATGAAGCTTGTCAAATCAACCAAACTAAAACAACAATAATAATATTCAATTCATTTGTTTTGGCTTAATTTAATAATTTGTTGGTTTTTTGCAATTTTAGTTTTCTAAACACCTCCTTGGAGTAGTGAACTCAAAGAGAGTGCATCCTAAATCCCGTAAAAGAAACAGAAATGCTAGGTTGTACCCTGCAGATACTCCTTAATCGCAGGTTGGGAAAGTCTACATAAGGGATTTCAATTGATAAGGGAGACAACAACAGTTTGTCTCACACTAGGCTTGATTTACCAAGTCAGGAAGATAACAACTAATAAAGTAGTTTGAGGCACATATATAGTGATGTGATTGGGCAAGATTAGCGTATGAGAAAGGATCGATTTCTCGATATTGTACATTTGCACGAGGCAACCGGATAATTTAGATGAGTAAGAACTAGAGGTGTTCACATATTAGATTTCACTGATTTGGGGTCAATCTATAAGCTAATCTAAAACCTTTGAATTGAAAAAATCTCAATCCGCAAAATCAATCCAAAATCTTAAGATTGAAAATATCCCAATCATTACTATTTGGATTTTGTGAATTTGATTTCACGGATTCACGGTTAAGCTCGGACCTTTGAAAAGAAGAATATTGAAAACCAATGTTTTTCAACATTAAAAATTAAAATAAACATATCATAATATAGAATAGTTCATTAAAACTAATTTCTTACAACCCATTTAATTAAAGACAAACTAGCTTTAATAAAACCCAAAATCAAGCCTTCTTAAATTAAAAAAAAGGTAAAGGACAAAAGGAAGTTTTGTTTATTCATCAATACTTAAAAAGTTTAAAGCAATTCAACAAAATAAAAACTCAAAATGAAGTTTGTTATTTAATTTTATATACTATTAAAATTATATATATATATATATATATATATATATTTGGGGTTTCAACTGACCGATTTGACAGATTGAAAATTACTTAATCCATAATACAGATTGGGATTTTCTCAATCCGTTACTAATCCAAAATTCTTTTCAACCCAATCCAAAACTCTCATATTGGATTGGTTTATATGGATTTCATAAATGGACAGATTTTGTGAACATCCCTAGTAAGAACTAATGTGAAATCGGAATTCCAATCTATGGCTCTAGGAGTTTGTGACCTACTTTGGCTTGAAAGAAACCTAGAGCACTCCTATGGAACTGTACAACAACACAGTAAGCATCGCCCACAATTCTATACAACAATACTATTTTTAAGATTGTTATTTTTCTCCCCAATATTGTTTCAAATGTACCTTGTCTTTGAAAAACTTGTGGTTGCAATGGATCCATAAAATTATTAAAGAGGCGATTCTTTGTATGATGAAAAGACATTTAACCGGAGACTACGAGTCTATGATGTCAGACTTGCTATGATATATTTCAAAATGATCGAACATTCATGTTGAGGTTTAAATTTTGTTCTTGATGTGGAAGTTGTTAGCTACTGTTTTCTAAAGAAGATTAACAAGCTTCGGCCACGAATTGAAACACCATCCAAAGTCTCGTAAAATAATTTCAAAAAATAAAAATTGTTAAATATTTCTCATTTTCTATAAGTACGAACCGTTAAAAAAAAAAAACAAGTGACGTCATTAACTATTCTAAGCAAAATGACCTAACAATTAGAATTTTTAGATGTACCTAGTCTTCGAAGCTTGTGGATTTAAAAACTTTCAAGAGATTATTCTTTGTATGGTGAAAACACATTTAGTCGAAGACTATAATGTCAACTTGCTATGATATGTTCTAAAATAGTCGAACGTTAATGTCAAGGTATAACTCTTATTCTCGATGGTGGAAGTTGTAAGGCATTTTTTCGTGAAGAAGATTAACTAACAAGCTTTGACTACAAATTGAACACTGTCCAAAGCCTCATAAAATAATTTCAACAGGCTTTGACTACAAATTGAACACTATCCAAAGCCTCGTAAAATAATTTCAAAATTAAATAAATATTTTATACAACTACAAACTATATAAACAAAAATCAGAGTAATGTTTATGCCCATCTTATAACTTTGAGATGATCATTTTATAAGGATAAGTTGTCTCCATTAACAATAAGACACTTATTCTTTCTACATAAAAAGAATTGGTGGTCTTATAAGTTGCTTCTACTTTTAGGTTTAAAAGCTACTTTTGAAAGTGTTTAGATGAGTTTTCGGAGGGGCTTTAGCTATACAAAAAAGCTTATAGAATGGATGCAACAGTCCTCCTAATAGTTGTAATCCTTAGGAGAGTCATCGTCTAAACCTATCAATCACTCAAGATAAGGCTTGAAAGCGTACTCTTAAGCTCCCATTATTCCTTTCGTAGAATGCCGTCAAGGTTAGGCCTAGGCCTCTTCAAGTCCCGAGGTCACATACTTCTATCCTTACGTACAAGTGACACCCTTGCATCGTTCTCCCTTCCTTAAAAAAATCTCACTTGAGATTAGATTTGATAATAAAACTCCTAATTCTGTTACCAATGGGTAGAGAATAGAGATAATCAATCCTCTCAAAAGTTGCAATTGTTAGCAAGGCACAATCTAATCCTATCCAGGCACAGGACCAGACCTTGAGCTCAACTTATTTAGGCCTTTATTCGAAGACCCATATGTATGAGCCAAGCCTTTTTTGAGACCGAGGTTTGTGTTTCGAGTGATGCCGTTGGATCAAGCACAGAATATGACTTTGCAAGAATGCTTTCTAAAACTTGTATCAAAGTTTTAGTGAAATTTTGTTAAATTTAATCTTAATTTTTTATTGCTTATTAAAAATTTTAATTATCATTTTATCCTACAAATTATTTTCAAAATTTGATTCTAAACACTAATTAAAAAGTAAATAGCTATTACTTTTTTATTCTATAATTGGTATAAGCAAAAACAATGCCATACGACATCTATACCCACCAATGATAAATTTACTATCCAATTGGCTTCATGTAATATCCTTTGCTCTAGGACTCCAGTGAACTAATGCACAGAGCCTAGTGCAAATCAAAACATAAGATAAGCTCGTTGCAAGGTAAGCAACAAGCATATCTAACCCTATGAGCAATCTAAAGTCAACTAAGGGACATGTATCCCCTGAACCATGCACGATATTAAGGTCACCAATTAGTCCATAAAGATAAATTTTTGCCTAATTGCCTAATAAGAAAATTTATGCCATTTGACAAAATAAAAAAGTTTAAAAAATGATCAAATATATGCTATAAAATGTAAATTGTATGTATTTGTGGGCGCTTATAGAAATTGCTTCCAGCTTGTTGAGTTCAAAAGCTGATTTTAAAAGTGTTTAATGATGCATCAAAAAAGCATTAGGTTGCAAAAAAAAAGGTACAACGAGTGGCTTATAAGAAAAGCTATTTCTAATAGATTTTGAGATTTATATTGAAGTTTCACTGAGGTATTATAAAGTATTCTAATATTTTTACAACTTATTGCAAGATTTTAAATTACTTCACCCTATTAAGTTTCGTTAAAAATTAAGTTTTAAACACTTGTTGAAAATTCATTTTTTTTCTCCTTTTATTGACTAAAACAAAAAACAAAAGCTCTATCAAATAAGCATTTAGAGATTACTCTACGTCAAATGACACAAGAAATTGAACTTCGTACGTACACTAACTACTCGCACATGTGATAATTGAGAAGAATAATACACCTCATTCTCTACACAAACTTGACACTAGAGAATAGGTTGCAATCTTGTTCTCCATGAGGTATATCTTAAGCACTTGATTAGTCTTGACTCCGATGTAGCAACCATCAAATATTGTCTTATCACTCAACATATGATATGACACTAGTATGTGCTATTTCTTCACCACATTGAGATGGAGAGGTGGTGGAATATTCCAAAACGTATCCTGTCCGCAACTTTTTTTTTTTTTCCCTCGCAGATGCTCCCAATTGTTTTGTACTTTTGTTACGTCCTTTTCCCTATTTTCCTCTTTTTTCTAATTATTATCAAAATATCCAATAACCAAATCCACAAGAGAAGGTCCTACCCTACATCCTTATTTCTTAGCTTTACTTGCATGCAAACGGTCTTAAATATTGACCTATAGCATCACTAAACCTTCACTACCTTACTCAGATCTAAATTAAAAGTCAAAACGATTTTACTATAATATGTAAGAGCTTATATTGTAGCCTACTTTTATTTTACACTGTAACATATAAAAGCTTTATACTGTATCAATTTTAATTATATAATTAGAACGATGTTGCCAAACGAACCCACAGTGTAAGAACCAATTTTTACGGTTTCAACTAATTTTTTTACAATATTTTTCTTACATATATTATAGTATTTTTAGTTCTAATTTACAGTTTTAACTATATTCTCAAACGTCTTCTAAGCTATCTCTAGTTGTAATAGTAACCAATAAGCTCTAATCTTATTTTTCTTTTTATGTGTTTGTATATACACTTAAGCTTCTTGTGTTTTAAAATTAACCATTATCGATGCTTATTTAAAAAACCACGTAAACTTTGTTTATACCTACCATCTATCATCGTGGTATATCTTCTATATCTAGATTTTTATGTTTATTAAGATATTATCTCTGGCAAAAAAAGTTTGGTAGGCAGGTGATATTTCAACATCTGTCAAACTAAAATTTAAGGCCTCGTACGACAAAAGAGACATCCTACATAAAATAATTAAATAATAGCAAGAACAACACTTTTTCATTAAATTTATCTCCCGCAAAAGACACGTGTTGATTTGGGGTTTTCGGTTGCAGTCTTCAATGTTGCAGCCACGAACCCGGAAGAAAACTAATGAAAATTTAGCCTGGATAAAAAACTACAAAAACAGACAAGAAATTCACCAAAACGATATACAGAACCTCATTTTTTAAAAGGAGAATATATATATATATATATATATATATAGAGAGAGAGAGAGAGAGAGAGAGAGAGAGAAATCGAGGAAGGGATTAGAAAAAACGTGGAGAAATTCTTAAAAAAAAAAAACTTATATTATATTGGTATGAAAATACAGAAAAGATATATATTAAAAAAAAAAAAAGCGGACCACACACCATGTGTTTCCTAAAAGCAGCGAGGAAAAAAAAATAAAAAGAATATGTATCCATCACACATGCATCGGAAACATGAAAAGATCTATCCATGGACTGAAATGGTAAAGTAAGAAGATCACGCGGTATCTAAGAATGGAAAGAATCATCAAATTACAAGAAAAAGATTACTTCTGACACTAATCCGATACCTAGAATCAGATAACAACAAAGAATCTCACCTGAAAAAAGAATTTCTAACTTAATTTCCAAATTTAAAGAAATAAGAAAACGAGAGAGATATTCATGAGAGAGACCAAAACTATAAGAAATCGCCGAAATCAGTGGAGAATCAAAATCCGGTGAGAAAGGAGAGAGTTGATTTGAACGACGAAGGAAAGGGAGAATTGATCAGTGCGAGAAAATCTGCCAAGAAAACAGAGGAAAATTTTGGCGGAAAGAGGGGAAAAGCCGTACTATATTTGTGCGGGGAGATTGAGAAAAACTTGGATGTCGCACTTTGATATTCTTCCATTTTTCTCTCTCGATATCGAGTTAATTGCCGGTTATCCAAACAGAAGAGAGACGTGAATTAAGAAAGAGAAAGCTAGAGAGAGAAGGAGAAGAAGAAGACGTACTCATTTCCGCTGGAGAAGTGGTAGAGCTTGCCGCGACTGGAGAAGACAAGGAGAGCGACGTCGACGTCGCAGAGAACAGAGAGCTCGCGAGCTTTCTTGATGAGTCCGCTGCGGCGCTTCGAGAAGGTCACCTGACGACTGCTCTTGTCCTCTATCCGCTTCAGCTCCACCTTCTTCCTCCCCATTCTCAGCCCTAATTCTCTCTTCTCTTTTTCTCTTTCCTCTCTCTCTCTCTACACTTTTTTGCGTGAAGGAGTTCTCTGTAAGCAAAAAAGTGAGTCGAATATATTTATGACAGAAACGGAGAGAGAGAGTGTAATGTGAGAGTAAAAGTGTTGACACGTGGCTTATTCACACACGTCGTTTTCGATGCGGCCCCTAATTCAAAATAAAACAAATCGGCCAAAATCTTTTATTTATTATTGTTAACTTCGTTTTGTTGCATTTTGTTCTCTCATTAGGTTTTTTTTTTTTTTTTTTGGTTTACTTTTCTTAAAAGTGTTATTTTTTGACTTTTCAGACTTCTTTTTTTTTTTTTAACGTTTAGTACAACTTTTGTCCAATTCTAAGTCCAACGACGACATTATTCAATAAGTGTTTAGAAGAGTAGTGAAAACTATTTTTATTGTAGTATATAAAAATTTTATATTATAGTAATTTTTTTTTATTGTTATTGTAACAGATGATAACTTTTACTATTTATAATTAAGTTTATGATGAAAATATTTTACTGTTTATAATTAAATTTATGATGAGAATGAAATAATTTTCACCACCGTCAAACACCCCATTAATTTTAATGTATTTAATGACATTTTGATCGCTTTTCATTAATACTTGACGAGTAAGGACTTGATTATTTTATGGACCAGGTTCAGTTGAAGCATCCATGACATTTAATACGACAAATTTGTGAGTACCACTAGATTAAAGGATCAATTTCATCTAAATTCAAACCAAAAACCTGTGACTCTTCTGTTGGCCCAGAAAATAAAGTTAATAGAAAAAGTGTAAAAATGTATCTTATGAGTTTATTAAAAACAGCACAAATATTATTTTGCTTTAAATTAATAAAAGAACAATCCTTCGGTTTTGTTAAAAGAAATAATAAAAATATCTTTTAACTAGTTAAATTATTAAAATTGTCACCCTATGTCACTAGAAGTATTTAAGAGTGTACCCTTGACTTTTTGAAAATTTGACAAATCAAAGAGATGGTTTTTTATTTTTAGAAAAACAGAAGGAATTTTTTTTTTTTAATTTGTTTAAACCTCGAGAATGTTTGATTGTGATCTTTTGAATGAATTCACGAGATGCTTTTTAGAATTTTTTTTAGTGTTAATTTCAAAAACCCTTCTATTGGTTTTCATTTAGCATCTTAGTATCTTCCTATTTATACATCAATATAAACAAAGGCCTAATATTTCAGACGATTTTAGATATCTAATTATCTTAGAAAATAGAATGGAAAACATATAAAGCACCGAAAGAAAAATGCCGCCTTGTAACCTTTGAAATTTTTGAATTCACTCTCTTTTACCCTCCTTTTGTTGAAAATTTGACGAATATTGCCAAAATTGTGAACGACCAGAATTTTAACCTTATTTACCAAAACACTTCTGTCTTTGGTCAATGCTATTTCCTCTATATTTTCTCTTTTTCGTACACAACTTTTGACGATGTATCGCCTGGACATTATTGGGCATTGTACCTGCTCTCATCAGTCATCTCAAACTAAAGAACTGAAAAATCAATTTAATTTTGTTTTTTTAGACATATCAAAAATAACTTGTAATATTTTTGGGATTAAATATATAAATCCATCAGTTATAACCTTTATAACACTACATTCTCAAACTTTAAAATGTAACTTACGTTCCCCCGAGCTATAAAATATTATCAAAAATTAAGGTTTAGTATATGATATAAGAGTATTATATTGATTCCATCATGTCTAAAGCTAATTTGAATTTAAAAAGTTGATAAAATTTAAAATTTTAATAGTTAAAAATATAAACCAAAAACCTTAAAAATTTTGAAAAAAAAATCTTTTTTTTTTAACTTTTATTTGACTACATCAAGATAAGATAACGGTTTAATGGTTCGCTAAACTATTGAACAATCGCATTATTTGTGTAATATTGTGTCATTTATGCTCAAAACTATAATTCAAGGAGTTTTCTTATTAATATTTCATAAATCGAGAGAACGAACATTATGTTTTGAAGTTCGAAAGGTATAGTATTACAATAGCTATAGTTGAGTGTGAATTTTTGTAATTGATCTATATTTTTATTTTTGACTCTTGAAGAATTAAGTTGCCTCATTTTGATTCTTGGTACTCAAAATAGCACAGTCATTTTTTGGCTAAAATATTTAGATTTTTTTTTAAGTTACCCTTCCAAAATTTGGCCATTTTCATTCACTAAGAAAATATGCAGTAACTAAATGAATAAACCATTGCATAAATTCTAGATTAATATAAAAATAAGGTAAATATATAAATTTTGAGATGATGTATGTTATTAGCCATTGGACGAGTATATTATAAGAACTTTTAAATATTGGCCAATTTATATGCCTTCCCATAGTTGTTGTATTAGGTGTTATTTGGTCTAATTTTTTCTTAAGCCTTTCCACTCTAGAAAAAAAAAAAATGCAAGCTCTAGCTTTCAAGTTACTATCTGAAAACACAAAATAATTTTTTAAGGCATAAATGATGTTTTCTTTTTGTTATGTATTGATCAAAGAAAAATCATAAATAAAAGATATTTACAACTCTTAACAATTTTTTACATTTATAAAGCTCTTCAAAAACAAACCCTGTACGTGTATTGCCGTCTGGAAGAGCTTTTAAAGGCCTGCAAGTTCTTCTACGATTTTAACACCTCTAATAGTAATTTTTGGACTTCAGGTAAAAGTTGAAACTAATTATTAGAGAGTCTCCTCTCAAAAAAAAAAAAAAAAAAAAAGATATTAGACAGTCTCCTTCAATCTGGTATATAAAATTTTAACTTGTAAAGGATGACACAACATTTTTCATATACTATTGTTTCCTTGAAAATTATTGGGTTATTTTCATCAAGGGTCGTTGAGAATATACGTTTATCTCATTTTGAACCGAGAAGTTCAATGTTAGAAGTATAGTTATATCCTCAAACTTTTAAATGTATAGTTTATTTTATGGAAATTCCAATACTGTATATATTATATTTGTCGGGATAACTAATCTCAGGAATACTCACGGTGAAATAAGTACATATATATTGTCAATGTTTGACAGCATGTATTGTAATGAATTATATTGTATAAGGTGTCTTGTATTGTCTCATTATATAATATTAGGGTCACTGACAAGACCTATTAAGAAGTTAATACTCTAACCTAATGTAATGTTAGGTTTTTTTTTTTTTTTTTTTTGACATTGCGTTGTGTTGTTTATATTATTTATTTATCTCTCCCAATCTCAAGTCTGAGTCAAGTTCGATAAAAAAAAAAGGGGTCAAAATATATACATGTATATTTAAAAAAGTGTCAAAATTTAATTTTACAAAATTGAGGGAAAAATGTATTTTTTTATAAAAATCGAAGGCCCCAATATATGTATTGAGAATATAAATTTGTTGGGTGACCTCTCAATTTTTAGAAAATTATAAGTTATGGCTCAATTCTTGTATCTACTTACAACAATCTTAAGTCGGGCCCAACTAAAACATGAACTATGGATTCGGTATAAAATAAGATAATAGGATACATTAAAAAGGAAGTGTACCCTAATCTAACACGAGTCATATTAGCTTATACCACACAATATTGATATCAAATATTGTGTTAATACATTGTTGTATAATATAATGCTTTAACGCTGCCCACCAAGCAAACTCATGGTGCAGGGTCGATGAACAAAATAACGCCACATGTTTACGTTGTAACTACTGTGCTTTGCTTACTGAAGAAAGTAAAAAATATATATATATAAAAAATAACTCTTGGATCGTGTTTTGGATGGCAAAAGATGAAAGATGATATTGAGTGCGCTGAAAGACCCGTTTGTCAGCAACTCATGACGGTGGTCCATGATTAATCGCTTCATGTCCAATCAGAATATGCCACGTATGATGCACGTTTGTTCAAATTTAGTTATATATATTACTGCTTCATCTCAAGAGGGTATTGAGAAGGCCGTGGAATCACTGATTTTTTTAATTATAAATAGTATAAAACTCTCGTATATTATACTAATAATAAAAAAATTGTTACAATATAAAGTTCTTATATACTACAATAAAAGAGTTCTAACCAACGATCTCTACTATACTTTCAAACAACCTATAAGTATTTCCATATATGTTGGTTTTCGTTTATGTACTTAATGATCAATCAGAGACCAAAACTTATATTTATTATTATTATTATTATTATTTTGGAAAAAGAAGAAGAAGAAGAAGCTGCAGCTGCTATGTAAGATAAGGCTATAAGGACTAGAGAAAAACTTAGAGATTGCTCATGATTTTATGATTGTAGTGCTCATTTTATGACGGTTTCATGACAATAACTGTGTATTCTTGAACAATAAAAGATCCATTCATCAAGAAGAGAGTACAGAAATAACAAGGATTAGCGAATCTTACAAAAAAATAATAATAATAACTAATAAGACATAGTCGCGCTAAAGGTTTAATTAGCCTAAGGATATTACTGTATTAAGTTTAAATAGAAAGTAAACAAATATTAATATTTTTATCAAAAAAACTTAGCAAGATCAAGTCTTGGTAAATTATAACACTCAGATTTTTTAAAATCAAATACATTTAAAGCAAGTTCTTTAAAGCAAGTACACTTTACAAAATGGTCCAAGAACCTCAAAGTTTAGGCAATGACACGTAATTATTGCAAAAACAGTCAGCATAGCAAGTTTTTTATGAGGATCGGTTAGTGACAAGATGTTATCACCAAAAATACTTTATCATTGTTAAAAACCCTATCTGTTGTATAGTGTTTATGTAACAAGTTTAAAGGTCATAATAGTAAAACCATTTAAAGTAAAAGTTAATACCTATTATAGGGTGTTTAGTAAAACACCATAAGGTGTAGTGTAAACCCTCCCACTTATTATAATATAAAGCAAAAATATATTGCAATGTAAAATTCTCGTATGCTATAGTGTTTGAACATATTTTTTGAGTTTGACTCGTTTTACAAAACACCCTAAAAACTAGATGAACTAACTAATTTTCTCAGCCAGAGACATTCGAAATTGGAAAATTCACCCTCGCATGAATAATGACTGAACTATATCGTGGGGAAAGGAAAGCCATAAAAGAATGATAATACCCCAACACTGTCTCGTCCCTCTGTCTGGCCAGATGCTCCAATGATTGATTCGATCTTGTCCCACACGTGAAGTTTTTGGTAGGTGATTTTCTAATCTTTTGAAACAAGTTCTGTGTGTTGTGGCCAAATTTGTTTGTAGCTTAAATATTAAGGAACAAAAGTGGTAGGAAGTCAAGAGAGAGGAAAGATTATTAATGGTCCAGGGATGGTGATGCATTTGAAAATTGGAAAAAGTTATCATTCATTTCAGGTCATATGCATAAAATGCTTTAAACGTCAACTTCCAACGATGAGTTAACTTTGTCGTTACATTCTTGAATCATATTGGAAAGAGTTTAGAGTAACTACACCTTTTTTTTAAAGGGGAAGAGTAAAAGATGTTTCGTAAAATCGGTGACAACCAAAATTTTTGGTTGCCACTCCCACATGCTATATTGATTAGCAAAAGTGAACTACAATATAAAACTCTCACATATTATAGTTTGATGTTTTTCTTGGCTAGCTACTATCTCCAAAATAATGAAGAGAAACAAAAATAGGCCAGAATCCACAGAAGAGTAATACAACGGATGCTACACTTATAACTACTACAATAAAATGTATGAAAACGTCTATATGTTAAAAAGAGGGAAAGTAAAGAACATCCAGCAAAATAAGCGTGTTTTTCCTTTTTTTTGTAGACTTTGTCAAGATAACAAAGAATCAGCCAAGAATCGTGGGACGTGCCCTATTTAGAATTCAGGCCACTTATTCAATTTTAGTGTCTAATTAATCACATTTTGTCTCTCAATTAATGAATAAATATACTATGGACAGGTCAATTAAAAAACATTTTAAATTTTTTAAACAACAAAAATTCAACTAGTGTTAGGGGATTTCCTTCTCATCCTATAAGGATGTGACACGTGTAACCTAACCCAAGAGGATTGGTAGAATCGAAGTAACCAAATCGAGTAGAATTAATCAGGTGGAGATCGAGCCAGAGATCTCTGAAGACTTGAAAGACTTACTCAAAAGGCATCTCGAGGGGATCTTATCGATCAAAAGTTCGAAATAGGCCAACGGAAATGGGCACATGTCTGTGTTAGGGCGACCTCTTCCGACGTGTACGTAGCCATTGTGTGCCCAGATCATTGATGAAACATGGATGACAAATCCCAATATAAAACAAAAAGGAAGAATAAAGAACATTCTTTCTTGACCTTTTCCAAAAGAGAGAAAGACACAAGGCCCAAGATCTTAAAAGGAAAGGTAACGTGTCAAAGACTAATCACTACAAGAAAAACTACAGTTAACGACATATTATTTACGACATATAGTTTTTAAATGTCGTTGAAAAGTACATACAACGACATCTCCAGCAAAGATGTCGTTAATAACATTTAAAACAATAATTAACGATATCTATATAAATGTCATATTAAAGGTCTCATTTTAACGACAATAGTTTAGTGTCTTTAAATTATTTAACAACAAGTAGGAGATGTCGTCAAAGCCTTGGAGATTCCACGACTTCCCTTATAGACTACATCTTGACTGATATCGTCTATAAGGGCTGTCGTGAAATCTCCAAGGTTTTGACGACATCTCCTACTTGTCGTTAAATAATTTAACGACACTAAACTATTGTCGTTAAAAGGAGACCTTTAATACGACATTTATATAGATGTTGTTAATTATTGTTTCAAATGTCGTTAATGATATCTTTGTTAAAGATGTCGTTGTATGTATTTTTCAATAACATTCAAAAACTACCTGTCGTAAATAATATGTCGTTAAATATAGTTTTTCTTGTAGTGAATGATTGAGGGAACAATGATTAGATCTTTGATAGCCTAACTCCAAATAGCACATTTAGAAGTGAAGAAATGATCCCCTAGCCCATTCATAACGAATAAATTAAACCTTCCTCTTATTCTGTTCAAAATATCTTTGTTATTGTTTGGCTAAACTTTAAAATATCCGTAGATTCATTGGAGGCAAGCAGAGGACGATGGAGCTCAAATCATCTCTCTGGAGACCATTGGAAAAGGTACGAGAGGATCGATGTTTTAAAATCCATCAAAAAAAAAAAAAAAAAAAAAAAAAAGGTGATCGAGCCTTCCTGTTTGTTACCATGCTGCAAGGATATATAAGACAAGTTCTAAATGATTGTATGAAAAAATAAAAAAATAAAAAGTTAGCTCATGTATATGATGTCATTTTTCCATAAAGCGTTTCGAGTAGTATCGTACGAGTACGATCTTTCAAGATTAATTATGCATTGGGAATATTTGGCGATAGTACACTGATTTTTTTTATTTGATTTTTTCATTGCCCGGAAAACAGGAGTTCGTAGAACTTAATTATAATGCTATTTGTTCAGACGTATATCTAAGGATTAATTATTTTATTATATATGTATATATATTTTTTCGAATGCTCCTAAATTAACAAGAAACAATTATATTTATTAAATTAAGATGATTTTAGTTTGTAAATACTCTATATATATTTAAAATAGTATCTTTGAAATAATTATTATTTAATTATATAATACAAAATATAATATTTATTAAAATGATTATTGTATAATTGAACACATTTTTGAGATATTTTAAAAATTTTGTTGAATTTTAATTTTATAATAATGATTCGGTTATCATTTTTTAATTTCTCATTTCCCCGAACGGGGAAAAAAGGTAGGAAACTTTCTTAAACTGGGCTTTATTCAGGCCCACTTAGCTTTCAGGCTTGTGTGGCCCGTTCCAACACCATTGTAGGCCTTTTAATGGTCCGTTTGACGCCCAACCCCTATACAGGTCAATTTTAGAAATATCTCTTCTGTAGTATTGCTTTTTAATTTTAATCTCTCTTATAAAAGTTTGAAATATATCACTTTTTAATGAATATATTGTTCTCAAATATTTTGGATAAGGTCATGACAATCATGTGTTACCAGGTGCTTTGGTATTTTTAGCTAGGAAAAATAATATGAATTAAATGAAGGAAAAAAGTGATATAACATAATAATGATTGTAAAAAAGTGAAACACTACCTAATTACATGAATATAATGATAGTAAAAAAGTGAAACACTACCTAATTCACTCCCTCTATTCTGCCATTCAGGCCCTTAAGATGACACCAATTGGCACGCAACTCATCAACGATTTTGGGGGCCAAGTAGAATGAGCAGTGCTATTCCAGCCCTGTGAGAGAAGCGGGCTACAGCCCGCTCGGGCAAAAACTTTTTCAAGTAGAATATAGTGTGACATACAAATTATGGGGAAAAAAACGACTTAATTTATATGTCCCTATTTCTGTCTCTAGCAGGCTATAAAGTTGAGCTGTTAGAAGTGTTTCCATCCCCCAAGACTAGGGTCCAGTTCTGCCCGAGAGATTGAAGTTAAAGCTTTTGCTTCAAGTTTGATTGGGCAAAAGGAATGCACCACTAGATCTCCATCATAATGGGTCCAATCATAAGAGATTAATTATTTTAGTTGTGACGAATTTGTTGCTCTGTTTTAAACGTGCTTAGCTTGTTATCTTTTATTTTAAAGAACTAAAGATGAGTCATGTGTTTCGGAAGGTTAATAAAGAAACTATTTTTTTATTTCTTCTGCTCTTAATTTAAATATTAATATAAATAATGAGCTAATTTTGTTGGAGGTATCTTCCCCACCTAAGTTGTTATTGATCTCTGCTTATGCTTTGGATTACAGGAGTTTTCTGATTCTAAATAGTAAATGAAAAAAGAAATTTTTTTTTTGTAGTAGTGATCCACATCCCCCGGTTTCCGAAGCCAAACACTGGTGGCTGCATTTACAAGGACTCAAACTCGAGTCGCTTGCTTAAGTGGAACAGTCTCCTGTCAATTGAACAAGTCAGGTGTTGGTGAAAAAAATTAAGAAATTTTATCTCTAAGGTCAAGTCCAATCCAACTCCAATATTCATGATCTATAATTAGACGTGGCAAAAATTAGCTGTGTTGTGCCACATAAAACAAGAATGGGAGCCAATACTAAAACAAGGACAATTCCAAATCAAAATCTAATTTATGACTTAAAAACACATCTAATTTCTAAAATAAAGAATTTTAAATTTAAAATCATAAGGTGTAGAAACTAACACTTGCTAAAAATTAGTGAAAGATAAGATTTAGCACTTAAACAAAGAAGAAAAACGATAACACTAGTGTCAATATGATTTTTGGACTTGGATATCCATCCTAATTATCTCAAAACTTATGTGAACATATAGAATTTAAAATAGGCTTGTGAGATCGGTCGAAAATAAAATAAAATGAGTTTATGAGAGACAGTTGAAAGATATTTTCAATCAAAAATGTGGTTTTGAAACCTTACAACAATTTTTTTTTCTTTTTTAAATAAAAGAATACATTGCAAATATTATGAACAAAAAGGAATATCATAGTTTTAAATCTCACAAAGATGCCAAAACTAATGCAATAAACAATCAGTTATAATAAACTAAATGACTAAATCATAATTTTTATTAAAAAAAATTTATGTCCATGTAATAAACTACAAATAGCTTTAGCCTCCCGTGTAGACTGTTTGATTGAAAAAACTCTTTTAAATTCGACCCTTATTAGTTAAAGATCTGAAAAACAACATTAAATAAAAATCCCAAAAAACCATATATATATATATATATATATATGTATATGAGTGAATCAAATTTATCACCATTATAAAATTGAGATTTGTACATATATTTTTTATCAAATTGTTTGTGATATCAAAGAAAAAAATTCATGGGAGGATCAATAAGGATTTCACCTATCAAATAGTTATCTAATAGTTTTTTGGTTTATCTGTTATACATCAAAAAGATGTGACAACTTTTTGAATATGAATTGAACTCCTTTTGTTTTGTTATATATTTTTTCAATGATAAAATGAATGTTCCTCATGTTTTTGTCTTCATCAAAATGCAACAAAGCCACAAAATTAGATTCACACACACAATATATATACATATATATATATATATATATATATTCTATTTTGTATGGAATTTCCACATATCATCTTCACTGTATAGCTTTGAGTTTGAGGGTTAAAATATAATTATTAGAAAGAAGAATTCCAAGATGCTTGACTACAACTTTCTTGTATGCATGAGACAAAGTTCTTAAAGTTTCTAATTAAAGAAAGTTATAGTGTGAAGTCGTAGCAACACTTTTTTCTCACTTTCTTTTACATTTTTTGTATTTATTATCTAACACGTAGAATCTACTATCTTATTTTCTGTTTAAATAATAACTTACTATATTAATAAATTTTATGTGTCAGATTCTAAAGAAAAAGAGTGTAAAAAAAATTGATAAAGAAAGTGCTCTTCGTATTCTTTTAGTATAAACCAACTTCAAGGGGAGGAGCAAAAGCATCTTTTTAGTACTCATTTAGCTACTGAAAAGGTCTGGATGTTGACTTTACGTATGGACTCCAACCATTAACTTTTGCTTTTGTACTCCGAAGAAGAAAATAAGATACATAACAATTGTAATAAATGACATTTATTAGAAACATATGAAAGAAAAATATAACGACTGCGAAATAGTTTTGAGAGGAAATAGGACACCAAGACATTTTAAGATTGTTTAAAGTTTATTTGTAAAATATACTTTTTAGTTTTTAGAAAAATTTAAATATATAGCATAATTTTATTCGGCATGCTGAAATATAGAGAAAACAAAGTGTAATATTTTATAAATAACAAAAATTACAACCATCATCATCATAATTATTTTAATTTTTTGTAGTATAAAACATTACAAAAATTATAATAACTATATGTTAGCTATGATTTCTGAAAATATTTCAAAAAATTTGACATACTTTTTTTTTGATGGAAAAATTTGATATACTTTAGTTCCTCTTATAAAAAGGTGAATTTTTTTAGCAATAATTATTTCTGTATCTTCAAATTTATGTTAGTAAACCCCCTAAAAAAATATATGTACGTTAATAATTCCCTCATTTCTCCCTAAACGGACTACGGCCCAAAAAAAGACAAGAAGAATATGGGCTGAAGTATTTCGGCCCAATCTCTCTCCGTCTACTTCGCAGATTTTCAGTTTTCCACTCTCCATTGAAGCTGTACTCCCACAAACCAGCTTCTCTCTCCTCTTCTTCTCTCTCCTACTCTTACCAATGGCGGCTCTAGTTCGAATCTCGAGAAAGGCCCTGACGTCCGGCGCGGCCTCGGCGCAGCAGAGCCTCCTCCTCCAGCGCGCTCTATCGACGGAGGCGGCGAAGGCGATCAGGCCGTCGGAGGACCGGGTGAAATGGGACTACCGAGGTCAGAGGAAGATAATCCCGTTGGGGCAGTGGCTCCCGAAGGTCGCCGTTGACGCCTACGTCGCGCCCAACGTCGTCTTGGCCGGCCAGGTCACCGTCTGCGACGGCGCCTCTGTCTGGGCGGGCTCCGTACTCCGCGGCGATCTCAACAAGATCACCGTCGGATTCTGCTCCAACGTTCAGGAACGGTGCGTCATTCACGCCGCTTGGTCTTCGCCGACAGGTTACTGTTTCGCATTTCCATCTCTTTTTGATCGCCTAGGGTTTTTGAATTTATGTTATTTCTCTTCAGTTTGTAATTATATGCGGTGAAATGTGGATTTTAGGATCTTTTAATTAGGAGTGAAAAATTTGTTTAATTGGTGGTAATTTTCACAATTACTTAAAATTCTTAGCATGGAATTCATAGTTTTCCTACTAGATTTTAGTTTTTCAGTGGTAATTGATGTAAGAAAGAAGGGGGAACATAGAAAAGGTGGAATTTTGTGTGTTTAGGAGCTGAGAGACGGTGGCATTGTGAGATTGAGATTGCTTGTAAGAGAGTAATGGAGCTAAATCAGCTCAGGTTGACAAGCAATGAAATACAGCTGCGAGACTGATTGTCTTTTTTTTTTTTTTTTCCTTTTCTTCTTTGCGAGCAATGAATTTAGTGTCCGTTTCGGTGGTTTGAACCATTTTTTTATTTGAATTTTGTGAGGGAAAACATTGTAGTAAAAGTAGGAACCACAAAAAACTGTTTTAACTGCAGTCACTAAACGGATGCTTAATTGACAACTGACAAGCCTAAATTTTTGTAGTATTTAATCTTGTTCAAGAACATGGTTGGTTCAATTTTTCATTTTGTTTCCCAAAATTTTGCCTGCCCTTGGAAGGAAGTGGATTTTGGGTGGTCGTTTTGCTTATATTAAATAGGACGTGGCACAGTTTCTAATTTATGTTTTGCTGAAGAGCTTCCATAAGATAAGTTAGTGTCATTCTTTTAGGATCCTCTATGGCTTCTATGCCTTTCATTTGAGCTGATGAGGCATTGCCTGTAGATTTATTTGTTGACTTTTTGCTTATGTTGTATCTAATGTGGAAATATTCTGACACGTTTGGATCATAGACTTATAGTTGATGTGGTCCCAAATATTTGTCAACTATTTTAAACTATCGCATGGAGATACATAACGATAAATTTATTGGCACTCCATTAGCTTAAGCTTTGAATATGAATTTGATTGTTGGAATCTGTTCTCTGTATAAGTATGCATCGACATTCAGCTAAATGCGAACTTCATTCCATCAACGCCCCTACTAGTTAATTTTTCATGGCTGGTTGTGTATACCATATTTTCCCTGTTGTTTACGGTGAAAATGCTATCTTGTTCTTGTTTTCTAGAATTGCTGCTAAACACATCCCAACTGGTTCATATTTCTCCTCTTATGCTCTTTCATGTTTGGATTTTGTTTTGTACTGTCTTTGTGGTATACTTGTATGGTGTCTGTGTGTTTTTAACCTTGCTTTTCATGAAATCAATTTTCGCATTGCCCGAAATTTCCAAGGTTGCTTCCTGACTACTTAATAACGGCTGTTGGGTAATTATGTATGCAATAGAGGGGGCCAACATGAATTGGACCCATGATGTTTCCTCAGTTAAATATTTCTTGATGCCTGTCCCTGAGATCTTCTTTAGCAAACCCACCCATTAAGGATATAAATTAGTTTAAGTTTTAGTTTTCAACTGTTTTTGACAATAGTTCCTATAAATGGATATCTAATGCTAATTTGCAAATGGTTGTGATGGAATTATTATCTAAAAACAGCCTCCCATTTTTTTTTTTTTTAGTAATTAAACACCTTTAATTTACTCGACAATGCATACAAATGTAGGGCTACTTTTTGTTGTCCTATTTGTTCAAGTTAAAAGGGCTCTTAGCTTTGGTCTGGATTTTCTTTTTACCGCTGGAAGTTTGCCTGATGTTGTTGTTGTTGTTGTTTTGTGTGTGTGTTTTATTTATTTATTTATTTATTTTTTGTTGTGGAATTGGCTAAGAAAATACTTATGCAACTTCTTTCGGATTTCAGGTCTGCCAGCGGAGACATCCATTGACAGGTTTGTTACAATTGGTGCATACAGTCTCCTGAGGTCCTGCACAATCGAGCCAGAGTGCATTATTGGACAGCATTCCATTCTCATGGAAGGTTCGCTGGTAGAGACCCACTCGATCTTGGAGGCTGGATCTGTGCTTCCTCCAGGGAGGCGAATTCCTACTGGTGAACTTTGGGCTGGAAATCCAGCGCGGTTTGTACGAGCCCTTACACATGAAGAAACCTTGGAGATCCCAAAACTTGCTGTTGCAATAAATGACCTGAGCAAGGACCATTTCTCTGAGTTCCTCCCTTACTCCACAGCTTATTTGGAGGTTGAAAAGTTCAAGAAGTCCTTGGGGATCTCAATCTGATAACCTTGTGACAATCTTTTACATTTTCTTTTGGTTGGAGGTGTTCCCTGTAAGGAAATAAGCAGCTCTGAGAGACAAGGCAAGCTTCTTGAGTTCTCTACTTGTATTTTGATTTTTCAGGACACTGGAAAAAATTGTTTTGAAAGGTTTTTGTGATTGATAGGCCCCTGTTATGAAATTGTGAATGGTGTTTTATTTGTTAATTGATGATGAGTAGTTTTTTTTTTTTTTTAATACATAATTGGAACAAGGTTTTAAAAGACGGAAATGGAAACTGAGGCATTCGTAAGCGTCGAATGTAAAATAAAAAAAATCATAAAATTAAATAAAATTTATAAACATGTCATAAAACACACTTATTTCACCACAAAACCATAAAATACACAATAAGAAAGTGCATAAAAACACACACTGTACTATATATGCTACTTATATGACCTTATAGCACACAAACTAACCTTTTTTTCTAAGAAAACAAAATAACTATATATGTAAATGAATAAAAAAAATACATACTGCTCACTCTGTATAACTTTCATTTCATATAACATTGTAATTTTTGTATAACACCTACTTTTGTACAATATACATTACTGTAATATCTATAAGAGGAAAACAAACAAACCAATGGTGGAAAGTAAAAGATAAATAAAAAAACCTTAGAAGTGAGAAATGAGGAGGCCGGAATCTGAAGGTAGCTATCGCCGGTGGGTCGTCGCTTGGTCGCTGGTTGCCAGTGGCTGCTCAAAGGGGAGTGGGCTTAGAAGTTGCAGGGATTGACGATGAAGAGAGTGTTGATGATGAAGATGGAGGTTGATGATGATGAAGTGTCGAAGAAGAGGTTAGACTTAGGATTTTAAAATCTATTTCCATATTATATTAAGAAATTTACATAGAATGCTTCCCACATGACACCTTTATTAAAATTGCCCTCCTATTTTTATGTTTTCATAACTGCTCATTTTCTTCTTCTTCTTCTTCTTCTTTTATAATTCTATTTTGCTGTATACTCTTTTCCTTAGTTTTGCTAAAAAAAATTTGAAAGAAAAAAACCTGACAGGATCTCTTATGAGGGAGTGAGAATGGAGGGTAGTTTTGACTTTTAATAAATTACCAATTTCTAATAAAGGAATAGTTTTAATAAGTGGTTTGTTGGAGGTCATTTTTTAATAAGTTGAGGCATTTGGGGGGCATTTTTATAAGTTGCCCTTGCATATTTTTATCAAATTAAAGCCTAATTGTAGTATTGGCCTGACTTTTTTTAAAGAAAAAAAAGGCTAGGTTAAAAACTGGCCCAAAATGGCTTTCAATCTAAGGCTCACGCCTCGTAAGTCCTAAGTTGAAAACGCCCTAAGGTGCACACCTCAATGTAAAAGGGTGCAAGCCTTGTCCAAGCCATTCAAGGCTTAAGCCTTGAATGGCTGACCAAGCGCCTCAAACTAAGGTGCGCCTCAAACGCCTTTTTAAACCATGAATCAGGATGTCTTTAACTTGATATTTTGATGGGTAACTTACAAGAATGCTCCCAAATGACTTAACTTATTAAAACTGCCTTTTTATTAGCAATTGGTGAGTTATTAAAAGTCCAAATTACTCTCCCTTCTCACTCCTTAACGAGGGATAGAGAGAATTAGGGTTTCCAATGTTTGAGATTGAATTATAATAGATAAAATAGTAAATATATAATTAATATTTTAAAAAATAAAAGAAAAAATGGGTAGTTTTGAAAAGTTGAAGATGATGATATTTTTAATAAGGGGTATCTGTAAGGGGAGCATTATAGGTAATTTTCTCTATTTTGATCGTTTTGAGTGTCTTTGTTCCTCTTTTATATAGTATTCCAGTATTTATTTTTATTTTTGTGAAAATGTATTTATTAGTGTGTTTTTAGTGTATTAATATGTTTTAGTATGTTTTTAGTCATTTTTAAAAATATTTTTAGTTGTTACAAACTGTCGTTAAGGTCGACGAGTGTATAAGTAGTACTTGTGTTTTTGTGGTTGGGTTTTTTTTTTTTGGATAAAGTTTGATATAAGAGGATAGAGAATGCCATCACTATTAACTGGGGCTAAGCGTGACTCGAACCATTAATCTATAGTTGGGATGGAGTGACTTACAACCAATTAATTTGCTCTCATTTGTCAACTCTGACATTTGGAGACAGAGGAAAATAACCTTAAAATTTGAAAACCTAGCCAAAAACCATAAACGAAAATGGGAGTTATAATTATAGGAAGGGATAATTAACAAGTTTAATATTTTACAATTTCAATAAGAAAATAGGAAAGCATAATATTGTTTTGTTTAGGACTGTTTTAAATGCTTTCGGGTGCAGGATAAGATCTGTTAAAATGAACGGTCACGATCCTTACTGGGTGCATTTTATTACGTTAGTTTTGTTCATAAAAATCTACAAATAAGGCCTTTATTTAATCTTCAAAAAAATAAAAGAAGCATAAATTATATATATATATATATATATATATATATAAAGGCTAAAGGCTATTACGAGCACAAAGAAGAGAAAAACAAACAGTTGTTTCAAAGATGGAATGCCCTAAATAAGGCTGAATTTTCCACCTGGATACCTTCTGTGCTTTTGACATCTGACAGTTTAACTCCTAAACCAAAAATAAATATCATGACAATTGGACCCTCAAATTTCAAAATTAGTTGCGCTGCTTATCCGTTTGAAAACAAAGTTAAATTGTCGTATGGATTTTATCCACACGACTTAGAGCCGGCAATTTCGGACACGATACGATAACACAATACGAAAACGACACGACATAAACGGGTTTGAAACGCACGCATATTAATTGGGCCATAAATGGGTTGGCACGAATAACACGAAAATAAACGTGTTAGATTCGTACTAACACGTTTAACACACTTAATTAAACGTGCAGTAAATGTGTCAACACGACACGATACGATCCGCACGTTTATAGCACTTTTAATAACTATAGTCTTTAGTAAAAGAAATATATTTCAAGTATATTTATTAAAATAAAATATAAGAAAATATAGAATGTAAAATTTGTAATCAAAATTAATAGGCTGTTGAAACTAATTAATTAAGTTTAATATATGTTTTATAACTTTATAAACCATTCTTTCTATTAATTATTATTAGAATATATATCTAGGATATTTAACCTTAATTTTTAATTTATTTTTAATTTAAGCCAATTAAAAACCCTTTTTTAAGTTTTTTAAGTTAAGTGATTATACCAAAAATACAATTATATAAAAAATACCCTAATTTTATACCTATGTTTCCATTAAAATATCAATAAAATCAATTAAGAAATATATATTTATATATTACATAATATAAACTTAAAACAAAAAAAAAAGCTTAAAACCAAAAATTTTCGGATGTGTAGGGAAAGAGTCGAACCTTGCATTTGGAGTGCATTAACACTTGCCTTACCACTACACTAGTTGCTAACTAGTGTTAAGTCAATGCCTTTTTTATATTTATTATGGTTTTTTTTTAACTCATGCTCAAAAGTCCCACATCGAGAGATGAGTAAAATCTCTTGCAACTTTTTCCTATTTAATACGCACATCCGGTCTTGTACGTGAGTGAAGCCAAATGGCTTAAAATATTATTACTTCAATTTGAGCTCTTTAAAATATTGGAGAGGAAATTTAGTTTAAAATGTTGAATAAATAAATATTATTGTAATTTTATAATAAAAAAATATAAAATTATATAGTGATAAAATAAATTTTAAGTAATTTAGTTGTGTTGTGTGTTGTAAATGTGTTGGTATAAATATTATTAATAATTGTGTTGTAAGTAAATTGGTATGAATATAAATATTAATTGTGTCATTTTTTATGTGTTAATTGTGTTGTGTAAATAGGTTGTGTTTTGGTATGTTTATTAATCGTGTTGTGTTTCGGTATGTTTATTAATTGTGTTAATCGGGTAGTGTTACGTGTGTTATAAGCATATCGTGTTTGTGTTTATATTTTAGGCACGTTTATTAATCGTGTTTGTGTTTAGCGTAATCGTGTCATGTTGTAATCTTGTTGGCACGAACATGACATATAACATGATTTGCCAGCCCTAACATGACTTGCACGCGAACTTCTAATTACAACCAGTCTCATTTAATTGTTGTTTTGTGGGTCCTCAATGACCAAAAAAATTAAATAAAATTAAAAAGATTCCATATTTATCGATTTATTTGTTGATTTGTGGGGTTTCAAAACATTCTTTTGTTAATTTTGGTGAAGACGACAAACTTTTTTTTTTTTTTTCAGAGAGAGATCACATGCAAAATCACATGTCAAAAACCGTTCAATATTTAATAGATGTTGGTAAAGGAACAACAATACAACAAATTAATAGAGTGTGTGGAAGAGTGGTAAGAATCGTTGGTTAGAACCATTTTTACTGTTTTTTTTATTGTTACTGTAGTATGTGAGGGCTTTACACTGTTTATAACTGAAAAAGTAATGAGAATCACGGTTCCTACCGCCCTTTTAAACATGCAAGGAGACGATTGTTAAGATTTTTAGTTTGGAGATTAAATTGCCAAACACAAAAAGTTCGAGGATAGCCATGAAACAAAAAAAGAAAAAAAAATCCTAATCACAATATCAAGCAAGATCTAGAAGATGACAAGTCTTTTGATGTTTCATGAACAACAATATTTTTAAAGTAAGAATTATGTTTTATGAAAGTAATTATGTTGATTTCTGAGTGCTAATTGGTCTCATAAATTTGTCCTAATGAAATAAAACTAAGATGTCTTATTGAATTACTTGATGAAGATATTTCCAAAAAGAAGGTTTTTATAGACTTACAAGCAAATAAGTAAAAGGTTGTTTACCCTTAAACTCCGTTTTACTAGAAGAATAGAGTGTAGAAATGGAGAGACGTGAAAGTAGAAAATATAGAAGATTACAGTAATTTTTTATCTTGTTCGATGGTAGTTATATGTTTAATAATTATATTGTCTATTTCAATAATTGTTAAGAATTTCTTTTCAAAGATAAAATAGGTTTTTTAACTTAAATTTGATGGCTTTATTAAAGCTAACAGAAAGATTCAACTTAATGGTCCCAAAAAGAAACTCTTTTTCCTCTTTCCTCCATCCAACGAAACAATAAATTGCTCCCTCTCTCCCCCCATTACTCTCTTTCCTGCTCCCTACCTCCGTCTCTGCCTCCAATCAAATCTACACCTAAATAGAGATAAACAACAAAAGAAAAATAATAATTAACCTAATCTACTTTATCAGTACCTTAAAAGTGACTAAGATCATAAAACTCTATTTTTCTTACTTAAACTACAAATATGTTATTTATGTTGGTTGTTAGAAAGATTTACCTTTTGTTTCTATTAAAGAGAAAGTAGGTTCTTTTCACTTGTAATTTAGGTGGGAACACTAGCTATTGTAAAGCCATCTGTATTTTAAGATTGACAAGTGGTTGAGCCATTTAGGCATTTAATCACTTGAAAATCTAAAAGGGCAAAGAGTTAAGCCTTTGTTCATCATGGTGGGGCCAAGAGCCAATTCAATATTTTCAAATATTCTCTCTCTTAATACAAGATGCACTAGGTTGTCAAGAAGACATGACAAGAAATCAGGTATTAATATAGAATCTCTAATTTCTGTGTGTCTTTACCGGATATAATGAACAAACCACTTAGAGGAGGGATCACCACTTGAGAAATGTATAAAGGGTATTCGTGTTATAAATTATAATTCACTAGTTTGCTCTAATTTAACATGTTAGATTTCTAGCCAAACATAATTCTTCAGGGACAAGTTTGGTGATTTAAAATGCAATACTTACATGTAACACTTCAAAATTAATTAAATGTTATTAATGCGAAAAATAGTAGATTAGTGTGCCATAATGAATATTTTAAACTTAATCCAGTTACGTTGTGAAGTTTTCAGATTTAAGTTGTTTTCAATAATTTTAATGATGTTTAATTATTCTTGACTATTTTAATTGTTATTTTGAATTTTTGAAACAAAACAATTTGTCAAATGTAGAAAGATGCTCGTTTTATAAAACCGTGGGCGGCACATGGTTTCCACACAGTGAAACCGCCCACCGTTTTCCTTTATTTAAACTCTCTCACTCTCCCTTCTCTCTTCACTCTCTCGCCTCTCTCTCCTCTCTCTCTCGTTCACTCACTCTCTCTCTATCTCTCCTTCTCTCTCAAATTCTCTCAAAAATTTTGAAACAAAATTCAATTTCAAGCTTCGGCTTAGTGGATTGAAGGCTCGGGAACACGATTGAACAACCATAAACTCGATTCAAAGCTTAATCCAAGGTTAGTTTTTAAATTTTTAAAACTTTTTAAATTTTTTAGTTTTTTTTTGCATTTCGAAATCTAAGCTTTTCTAAGCTTAGAAAACATTCAATCTAAGTTAGATGAACTCAGAATAACTAGAATACAGGATTTGTTTAATCAAAAACGGATTTAAATCAAGATTTTTTATTTTTCTCTATTTTTGGATTTATTTGAAATTTTTTTTAAAAACTTGTTTTAAAGCATTAAAAGTAATCTACTATGTTTTTCTATCAATTATGACCATTACCTATGCTAAAGAACTGAGAAAATAGGCTAAAATTGAAGATTTGGGCTTAGAAAGGCCAAGACCCATGCCTGAAAAATTCTAAAATTTTTCCAGATTGACAGGCCAAACTTTGTGTTTGGCAGGCCGGATTCATTCGACCGACAGGCCGAACCTGGAAAAGTTCGACCGACCGGACTTGGTTTTTCAGCAGGCCGAACTGTGTAGTTCGATCGACCGAACCAGAGGGATCGACAGGCCGACCAGGCACGGTAAAATTTTGTAATTTTTCACCCGTTTTCATTGTTTTGAACCCTAATTAAAATTCTAACTTTGTAAAATGATTTTATAAACCTAAATGGCACACTTGGACACCATGAGATGATTTAGTAACATAGGATATTTCAAGTTAGATACTGATAAACTAAGTTATTATATATTTAAGGTTGAACGTGGATCCGTAGAGCTAACATATAGAGGACCGGGATTTCGGTGAGGGACACCGACATGAGTATCAAGGTAGGACTTCTATCCCTTTTCTTTGATAACCTGATTTTAAAATGATTTTGGCCTAAAAGGGATTTTTATCAAAATATTTTCAATAACTGATTGAAAAAGCATTTTATTGAATGTTTTTATAGACCGTAGATTGAGGTGGTTTTTATAATAAACCTCATGATGAATGTAAATGATTGTATTTGGTAAAAAGAGATTTTAATAATCGTGAAAAGATATATATATATATATATATATTTTAGGGCATGATGCTATATCAGAGATCGGGTCGTGTGGTGCGCGACTTTGGAGGCAGGTCCCGAAACCCAACTGGGCCACTATGGCGGTGATTTATATATGGTTTGCCTAGGAAAAGGAAATATTATTCTTTCTGGTCAACCTATAAAATTGTTTTGATAAGATAAGTCTTTATTGGATTCTTATTTACACATTTATTTAATTATTTAATTATTTATTTATTTATTTACTCATTCAAGTTCATTTTTTTTAAATGTTTATTCGTTTAATGAAATTTCTTTGAAAATTAAATGTTTAACTCAGTAGTCCTACTGAGCCTTTCGCTCATGTTTTATTTGTTTTAAAACCTTTCCCCTAGGTAGATTTTAGCTTAGGTTTGAAGAGGAGTTCTCGGACAAAACCCACAGGTAGTAGAAGGACTAAATAGGTTATTTGAATTATATAAATCAAGGCATGTAATTTTCTAACTCTTCCTTTTTATTTGGACTGTAGTTGTAATAATATATTGTCAGTACTGTGTGTGTGTACAAGATGTGGGTCAGTGGGACCCATTCTAATTCCTTCGTAGTTTTTGTCATCTTTTTCTTATTGTTTATTTTATCATTATTCTCATTTGATAAGAAAATTATAACTGCTTGCCTCTAAGTTATTTTTTTAAAAAATTATCATATTTTTATTAATAAAATAAATTCTAAAACCTAATTTTTAACTAAATTTTTATTTAATTAACTTAATTACTTTATCACGTTATCTCTCGTACTCCGAGATATGACATTGCATTTTATTATTTTTTAACAACCTGCAAGTTAGAAAAAGCTAATATATTTTGGAACACATAACTATGGATCACAATTTGTAGCTCTAACAAAAGTTGACCACCAAAGTGAGACTCTCATGGGAATCGTTTAAGACAATTTCTAGATTACCGGATCAAAACTGTTTTCAAATTACTGGCTCAATGTTTTTTGTGGGATCAACATGAATTGGCCTCTTTTATTATTGTTTTGAAAGTTTTTAGAAATATTTTTGTGCGTTATTTAAGACAAAAATTTCAAAAACACTCTTTATATAATTTCTTAAAAATTTTCATTTTTCAAAACAAAACAATTTTCACGTATTTTCCTTCTGTTTAAAAAATTTCTAATAGTCCTTTCACACTTTTTACTTTTAAAAAAAAAAAAAAAACACTAACAAAAGTTGGAATATATAAATCAAATAAATGCTTTGCGACTCAAGTACCCATTGAGCACCACAATTGGGTTACATGAACAGGACATAATTGTCGGGCTGCCAGAATTTCGATGAAATATGGGCGAGGATTGCACCAAATTTTGGAAGGCCATGGAATAAAAGAGTGAAAATACCGTGCAGTTAATCACTTTTTAATAAATGGATATATCTATTTTTTTTAAAGAAAAAAAATGCCCACATGATTGTTGGTTTGTTTTATATTTTTTAATTGGATTTGAACTAATGAAAGATGATAACAATGACAATAAAAAGAATGTGCATTGTTAGACATTTAAAAGCACCAAATTCGTTTGGTTGTGTTTGAAAAATAAATGAAATAGTTTTATTTTAAAAAATAAGAATTTTTTTGAAATTATACTGAAAATATTTTTAAAATTTTTGCCTTAAAAATATACAAACAAAAATATTTTCAAAAAATTTCAAAGCTATGCCAAAGGAGGCTATACCAAACGAGGCTGAAGTTATGAGGAAACTTCTTGTGCATTTCATGACAATGTCAAAAACCACCATGCATTATTGAAAGGGCGTACCTTAAATTTTATATTAAAATTTAGGTCTGACTACTGAAACAAAAAATTTTATATTAAAATTTCATGACATTGACGTCTCAACCGTTTTCGCAATGACCCTTGGATTATTTCTACTTTCTTCTTCATTTTCTTAATATGCCATTTGCCTACCACGCCACACCATTCAACACTGCCAGCTATATATGACCTCTTCACTTTCAATGGTTCCATGTTCTTCATTTTCCATGCTTCAAATTGCTACCTTCAAAGGCATCACAGACGATAGAAAAGTCAAAGGTCTGAAAGAGAAATGCCAAAGAGGTGAATTGCGTTGGTTCCTAATTTTGATTCTTTTTTTTTTTTCACTGAAGGCGGTGGAGGATATTGGTAGGGCTCAGTCAAATCAAATCTCCCAAGAATTGGGTCCTTTTATTTGATTGAGCCGTGCCAATATCTCGACTAGTTTGTTTCATACACTTTTCGTTTTGCCAGTTGATGACACCCTTTTATGCATTATTGTTCTCTTTTCTTTTGATGTCTTTTACATTCAATTTTTTGTCAATTGAACTGAACTTAGGATTAAAAGAGAATGATCTAAAGGCCAGTAGAATCTACCATGTAGTGTGTGCTTTGATCAACTCTTTCCTAAGCAAAAGTAGTGAAAATTCTACCAAATACCCTAAAAGGTCGTCTACATGCCTTGCACGCTAAATTGACGACGCATAACACCATCGTATGTTAGATTCCAAATCGTCCCACATTGGAACAATTATAAGATGACTAGTAGGTTTTTAAGCCTTTAGTTAGCTAAATGACATAGGTTTTCTCTATCTGCGTACGATTGCTAACGTGCGCAGAGATTAGAAACTAGTTTTTTTTCTTTTTTCTTTTTCAAGAAAAGAAGATTTTTATGGCGAAATCACGTAGTCTGAAGTAACTCCAATTGCTCCTTCACATCACCAAGGAAAATCTTTACTCACAGGTACTGCAGTGTATTGCTGTCGACTCTTTTTTGTACACGCTTGGTACTGGTTGTTTGACTTATTGGGTTGGGCTTCTTTCACTTTTCTCACAAGGCCTTCCTTCAATTGAAAGGAAAATTTTTTTTAACAAACGACTAGTTTCAGTTTAACACAAGAGGTAGTATCAATTGAGAAAACATCATAATTGCGTACATGCGCCTTCCTGATGCCAATTAAGTAATCAACATTTCTGTTTTTGTTCTTTTCCTCCACAATTATTATCATCACCTGTGAAATTAAAGCCTGAATCATGGACACTCACACTGTCACCGCCATGTTCATTTGACATGCTTAAACACCATCTTTTCATACGCGCTGCATGGACCTCTCTTAACGGTGTTGCAAAGATGGGGAAAGGGGAAACTAGTTGCTTCCAATGAAAACCTTACAATCAGGTCAGAGTTGAAAAACAGGAACTAATACTTTTGTAAGATCTTCAAATTCTAAATATCAACTTATTGTACGTATGTTCAAATTCTAATTATAGCTTCCAAGCAATACATTTCATTTAGAAACATCCAACAAAAAAACCTGAGTTAAGGGCAATACAGAGGTCTCCATTTGTTGAGCATCCTCAAAAGAAACTCAAAACCCATCACAGGCAAACAAGAAGAAAATGAGAACGTCCGATTCATCTTAGAGAGCAAAGTGAGCAAATCCAAACCTGAGTGGGGTCGATGTATGTCATCACTAGATAAACAGTGCTACAGACATGCGGACAGCAGCTGGGAACATTTTCCTCGTGGCCTTCCTCAGTCAAGCCTGAAGAGCTGCACCCAATTCCCGC